>RCUC01120747.1:0-36176 GCA_003697995.1 Taxidea taxus jeffersonii
ACCACCCTATTTAAAACAGTACTGCATCCTGTATTCTCTAAGATCTGCAATATATGTATGCTTATTTATTGTCTCCCCTTCCCCCCCCACACACACTATAATGTAGACTCCATGAACACAAGGACTTTGTCTCATTTACCATTGAATTCCTGGTGCCTGGATCAATGCCTAGCACATAGTAGGTGCGAAGAAATAAACTGTTATGGAATAAAATGAATCCTAAGTCTTCATCTTCAGTCCAAATGTTTTGTCTGGACTCCAGGTTTGTACTTTGATATGCCTCCTTATGATCCTCCCCCCACCGCCCCCCTACCCCGCCCGCCCGGAGCAACTCATACCAAATTCAATGGGCCTTCCCTAGTCCTGCTTCCTGAACTCTGTTCCAGTGGGATTCACCAGCACTTACTCGGCCGCCTTAGCTGGAAGGAAGGGTAAACCTTGACCTTTGCTCCACCTCTCATTCAGGCCCAAGTCTGGGTAGTGCCACCGCTTACATCTTTCCAACCCATCCCCTGATCTACAGTCCCTCAGCTACCTCTTCCTTGCAGTCTCCTTCATCTGGACACTGCAACAGCCTCCTGGATGCTCACCCACTTCAGGCTGGCCTGCACACTCAGATCTGAGCAGACTCTTCTTGCTTAAGGCCTTTGAATGGCTCTCCAGCTCGCCACAGCCTCCGAACAAAGTTCAAATCCCGGGTCTTTCCATCCAGTCTGTGTAACACCCTGGCCTGCCACTGTCAGGTTCACCTATCTGCTGTTCTCCCAAACACTCCAAGCCCACTCCAGCCAAGTTTGCAGAACCCTTCCCTCTAACTGGCATGCCTTTCCCCACACCTTCCTGGGGAACTACCGATCTGCTTTCAGATATCCCTTAGCAATCTTTATTTCATTGCTCTTTAGAAGAGCAATCCCCTTGATCCTCCTTTGCATATCTCTCTGTCCTGGGGTTAACACACTTTGCTTTAATTGCTGGGTTACATGCCCAACTTCCTTCCTAGGATGTGAATAACTTGGAGACAGGGGAGTCTTAGCCATCTTTGTAACCCCAAGTCTACACAAAATGCTTCCAATCAATGTTGGATTGATGCACGAAGAGATAAATGAAGTCTACAACTCCCTGAGGCCTGGATGGCTTGTTTTGTAAGGTGGTGAGCTTCCCGACATTGCTGGGGGTAGTCAAGAAAGAGGCAGGTAGGCTTGTAGGGTAAGTAGCCTGTCAAGAATTTTCCCTGGTTCTAAACCCTCCTCTCCCATTCCGCATTCATTCTCTACTTCCTAGAGCGCTTCCTTTTGTGAGCCAACTCCTCCACCAAAGATACTTTGGACCTGCTTCCAAACAACACCTTATTACCCTCCAGGGCTTCTGACCCTTCTCCAAACTGCTCTTCAGAATGCCAGGCCTGCACCTGGCGTCTACTCCAGGTCCCCATTCTCCAGGACCTTTTACCTCTCTCTGCCTCCGTTCTTGGCCCTGCCTATATTATAAACCCACCTCCAAATCCCTGCCTCCCCCAATCCCCCAACCCCACCACACCTCCATGATGTTCTCAGGTCCCTGCCCGTTAATGGTCACCAGCTCCTTGCGTGCTCCCCCTCCTCCCCTCCCCCCCGCGCCCCTCTCCAGTTCAGTGTCCCCACCCCTTTAGATTCCTACCACGCCCACCCCCTCCTGGATGCCCAGAGGCTCCCCTTCAGGAGGCGGGGGCCGCCGCGGCTGCTAGGGCGTCGCCTCCACCTGTAAAGAGTTTTGCGTGGTGCGAGCTGGTCCTCACTCAGGCCCTGCGCGATGTAGTAATCCGCGACGAGGCCGAGGATGCGGCCCCAGAAGAGGACCCGATCGTAACGGTAGTCGCGCTTCACCAGCGTAAGGGAGGTGAGCAGCGAGGCTCTACGGTCGGGGCTGAGCCCCTGCCCGCTGCCGGACGCCAGCTCCAGCGACAGCAGGAGGCTTTCCGCGTCCATCGTGCCCGCGGCTCTGATCAACGCCCGCCAGGTTGCTAGGAGAAACTGTCTCCATGGTGACCCAAAGCTCTGCCCTCCCGCAGCACAGGAAGGATTCCACCCGCGCTGCCCCGCCCTCTCCAAGCCTCAGGCATGCCCTGCTCCCCACACAACCCTTTCTTCCCCCAAGCCTGTACACACACCAGCTCCTGTCCTCGGTCCTTCTCGTGTTGGGGACCCACGTGTTCTGCTGTCATGGTAACAGCGTGGCTTCCCCTAACATAGGTAGCCTACGTGTGGGATTGAAGGTCCCCAATTCCATGGATATTTTTGCCTTTTCTGAGCCTTTCCAACAGTTGGATTGAGTCCTAACTGTATATGCAATGAGGGCTTGGGAAGAAAGACAACCCGACAGTGACGTTAGCTGTATTCTTTCACTCCAGTTGCATCCCTTCTTGGCCTCAGAATTGAGTGAAGAAAAGAACCTGAGGACTTGGCTCTAAAAGTCTAGGAATCTAAAGCAATTAACCCCCACCCAAGCCAGTTCCTACAGAGTGGGGTCCATCGTTCCATTCTCCTCAGTCTTCATGAGAGGTCTCTATTCACCCCTTCCACAGGACTATTCCACCCAACTGACAGAGACCTAGGCATGGGGGCAAGGCCCACACCCTGGGGGAGCAGGATGTGAAAAGAAGTACAAAAAGGATGACACCACCTGCTGCCTACATTTAGCTATCTGGGCCCCAGAACTGTTGCTTCTAGGCCCAAATGGTAGCAACACAGAAAAAGCCAGGACCCCACTGCAGCTGGGGCTCTTCCCTCCCTGGGTTAGAGGCTACCTCACATCTACCTCTGGAGTCCCCAGCCAAGGTCAAACAGGTGAACAGATGTCTCAGCAAGCTTGTTGTCAGCGAAAGAGATGGAATTTGTTTATTTTTTTTAAGATTTTATTTATTTATTGGAGAGAGAGAGAGAGAAACAGAGAGAGGGCATGAGCGGGTGGGGAGGGGCAGAAGGAGAGGGAGTGGCAGACTCCACGCTGAGCAGGGAGCCCTACACTGGGCTGTCATTAATATTAACTGACCTTTTTATTTCTGGATTCCTTTGGAAAGGACTCATGCAATCAGAATGACGTGGTCCCCCGTGCCAAGCCAAGAGGGAAATAAGTGTCTAAATTACCAGATAATTACTTTGTTTTGATTATCTGGGCATTGCTTATGAAGGCTTTTAAAATTTGAAGGAGCTGACTTGGCCTAAGGTGTTTCCCATGTCAAAACAATCTGTAACTCCCTTGTCCAAAACTCTCCCTCCCCTTACAGCCCTCAGCCTGTGCATTCCATTCCCAAGTGGGAGATATGGCTCTGTTCCTCTTTCGTAAGGCAATATCCTCATACCAAAAACCAGCTGAAATTCTAACTGGTAAAATATGCTTCAAGTGGCCATAGCACCGAAAATCACCCAAACCTATACTGTTCTCATTGATTTCAGATTTTCTGACCACTTATTACCAGTAGGTTCCTTCTCAGGAACTACAGTCTAAAGCCAGAGAAGGGAGTCTTGCAGCTTTCCAATGCTACCACCTTTGGCAGAGTGGATCTGCTTATTATTTCAGAGTAAAACCCACACAGGCCATGCAGCACTATGTATAGCACTCAGCCTCTGGAGCTGGGTGGACTGGGTCAGAACCCAGGTTTCACCACAAAGGCAAATTATTCTACTTCCCCAAGCCTCATCTATAAGATGGGAACAACACATACTGTGGAAGGTTACATGAGATAATGTATGTAAAGTGCTTAAAACATGGTGTAAAATTTAAACCATGTTTTCTGTTTTCTTAATACAAAACAAAATTCTTCTTCTTAAAACATAAAAAATAGTGTATTATTTATACTGTCCCCATTTACACACAAACACACACGCACGCACACACACACACACACACACACAACCTACCTATCTCCAACACCAGCAGGGTAAGGACTGTGTCTTCAATTTGTTTCCAAGACATAAGCAGGTGTTCTCAGGGACAAAGAGCATCAGTGCTTAGCAGTCAGGATGGGGACAAGCTGGAGAGAAGAGCAAGGATCGGGATGGCCAAGTCAGAGGCACAGCTGCGGAGGAAGTGCCGCAGGCAGGAGAGCAGGGTATGGCTAAGGACAGTGCTGCCAGCAGGAACCACCAGCAGCCACCAGTCACTGCAATGGAGACACACTAGGCAGAACCCCTGAAGGGACATCTGGCCTCAGAAACTGTTCCCACGGGCTTTGGAGCTTGGCAAAGACCCTCTCAGTTTTCCTTTTTCAGCCTAGTCTCTCAGCATCTTTTCCCCTATGTGACCTTTGGCACACATACTGTAATGATCACAAAAACCCCTACATGGCGAGGAAAGGAGGTCAGGCAAGGAGGTAACTGATAAGGACTCTAGTCAACTCTGACGTCAACTCTGACATCAAGGTGTCACAGAACCTTGGCCAAGTCCCTTTACTTCCCAGAAGGGCCTAGGATTGATGAAGAGAAAGAACCATCAGTTAAAAAAAAAAAAATCCTAGGAACCCTGAAGCATAAGATGCCAAGGAGAAAGACAAAATACTCTAGTCTTAACCCTGGGAATCTTTAAGCCAAGAGTTACAGGATAATTTAATGCAAATCCATTCATTTTTATATTTAAGTTCATTATGTCCCTAGTAAAAATTCTGAAATGCCACAGCAAAAAGCATTAAAGGGCCGCTTCCATAACAGTGTCCGTCAATGGCCCCATATTTGTCTTCCAACCAGAACAGAAATGCCTGACCCAGCACCTTCTGGGAAAATCAACCTTTGATTCAAAGAGATGTTGTTCAGTGATAATTATGACAGCCACAGCCATACAATCAGCCCACCAGGAAGTCTGAGGAGGGAAGGCAGGCAGCTGGAAGGACAGAACATTCCTCTCACCAGGAAGCAATTCTAGCTCCAAGCAAGAGATGGGTGACTTGGCGCCATAGGGGGAAAGATAATTTAAGCCATTGTGTTCACGATGAAGAAGCAGCCCCATTCACTCATGGAAGCCTTTAAGTGTCACTGGTGCCTGGAACCAAATGTAATCCTCCCAGGCTGTGGCTGGGATAGAGGGTCTGCCACAGGACAGGGTCACAGTCAGTTTGTGGCCACGAGTGGGCACTCGGTAGTTGAGCTTGGGTCGAAACCAATCTTCTCCACAGTCCCGGTGCCCCTGTGCCATGACAATGGTGCCCATGAGTGGAGGAGCCTGTAGCTCACTGAAGGCATCAGCCATGAAAATGGCTCGGAAGAGACGCCGCAAACAAGCCGCAGTGCTCAGGCTCTGGTCCATGCTATTGGGGGCCAAGCGGGACAAGTCAAGCTCGTAGAACTCCTTGGGACTTAAGGCATTGCCACCAAGGAGGATAAGCACACGAGGTACTAATGTCCGGGCAAAGAGACCCTCTAGGTGGCTGAGGACACTCTCCAGTTCTGCCAGGGCTTGTTGGCATTTCCTGCTGCTCACCTCAGCGGTGGCCCGAGCTTTCTTCTTCATCACGTCCTCGGCCTGTGAGGACAAAGACCAGTGAAAGGGAAGGACGAGATGGGGTAATGCCCTTTGAAGAACCCTGTGGGGATGCAGTAGACTTCTGGGACTGGGTTTCCAAGGCCACGACACTGGGTTTTTATCAGAGGGCAATATATTTAAAAAGAAAAATGCCTTCTTTGTACAAAACCATACTTTTCCCATGCTCAGAACAGCAAAGACAGTACTGTGAGGCAGGAGGACATCCAGAAATAAGCAACTAAAATAGTCACATGGAGATTTGGTGCCATGGCAGGTGGCAAATTTTGCTATGCCATGAGTGACAACAGGAAATGAAGATAATCTGGCTTAATAAAGGTGATTCTGAAGTTGGTCTTCCAGTTAAATGTGGAAAATTAAACACATGCTTATTTGTGGTCCTATCTAAAATACCACTAAATGAGAGAAAAAGGAAGGGAGGGAGAGGAGAAAGAAAAGGAATTCCCAGGGGCAAAGAGAACTGGGAAACAGACAAAGGCAACCACAAATTTTTGGGAAGTAGAAGACAGATAGAAAAATTCAAGGGAGCTGAATACCAAGTGCTAAAAGAGGGAGCCCCTATGAAAAGCAAACCGATTCACACTGCAGAATCCCAGAAGGGCTTAGGAATTGGCAATTTAGGTACCACAGAAGAGTGAACACAGGGAGACTGAGTGAAAACCCACGTGAGAACCCTTAGATCATCTCCCAATTTCCTCCACCCTGTCTTCTCTGGAGAGAAGACTTCCTATACTAATGTTTTGGGAGTCCTCCAAGAAACCGCTACATTCCTACCCAATATCCTAAGAGTGAAGTCTATGGCTCACAAGGCCCAGCCATGCACAATGCACAATAAGCCTTGACTTATTCTTACATATTCACCAGACAAAAAATAAAAGCCTCTAACATGAAAGTCAGAGACCAAAGCAAAGAGGAAAAGGAATCCAAAAAAAAAAGAAACTGAAAAGAACAGAGTAAAACTTCAAAAAATACAGTAATTAGGGGTGCCTGGGTGGCTCGGTGGGTTAAGCCTCTGCCTTCAGCTCAGGTCATGGATCCCAGGGTCCTGGGATCGAGCCCTGCATCAGGCTCTCTGCTCAGTGGGGAGCCTGCTTCCCTCGCTCTCTGCCTATTTGTGATCTCTTTCTCCCTGTCAAATAAATAAAATCTTAAAAAAAACCCAATAATTAATATCCCCACGTAAGAGAAGATCATATAGACATGAAACAACAGGATGCTATAAAAATGGAACGTGAAAAAAATTAGAAGAAGCTCTTAAGACTATGATTGCAGGGGCGCCTGGGTGCCTCAGTCGGTTAAGCGACTGCCTTCAGCTCATGTCATGATCCCAGCTCAGGTCATGATCCCAGGGTTCTGGGACTGAGCCCCATGTTGGGTTCCCGGCTCAGCAGGGATCTGCTTCCCCCTCTCCCTCTGCCCCTCCCCCACCCTGACTCAGTCTCAAATAAATAAATAAAACATCTTAAAAAAAAAAAAGACTATGATGGCCAAAAGAAGAAAAAAATTACATAAGTATTAGAATATAAAGTCAAGGATGTCCCCAGTAAGTAAAACATAAAAACAAAGATGAGGGGTGCTTGAGTGGCTCAGTCGGTTAAGCACCTCCCCTGGGCTCAGGTCATGATTCCAGGGTCCTAAGATTGATGCCACATTGGGCTCCCTGCTCAGCGGGGAGTCTGCTTCTCCCTCTCTCTCTGACGCTCCTACTTGTGCTCTATCAAATAAATAAATAAAATCTTTTTTTTTAAGATTTTTATTTATTTATTTGACAGACAGAGATCACAAGTAGGCAGAGAGGCAGGCAGAGAGAGAGGGAGGAAGCAGGCTCCCTGTTGAGCAGAGAGCCTGATTCGGGGCTCGATCCCAGGACCCTGAGATCATGACCTGAGCTGAAGGCAGAGGCTTAATCCATTGAGCCACCCAGTGGTTACCAGGCACCCCAATTAAATAAAATCTTTAAAAAAAAACAAACAATGAGATGAACATCTGGGGAGAAAAGACATTAAAATTAAAAGGTCAGTTCATGAAGTCCAAATGCAACACAACAGCAGTGTCAGAAAACAAAAATGAGAAAATCCTGGAGGGCAGACTATCAAACACTAGGGTGGAGAGAAACTAAAGCCATGGGGCTCAAACACATTCCTTACCACTGTTAAGGCTGATATGGCCTGAAGATTCCTTAGAATCCCTTTTCACCTGCCTAACATGTACAATCACAGCCTCCCCACCAGCTTTCTCCCAAAGCCTGTGCCTACCTGGGGAGAAGGTTTTCGGTAGAAGTGCTTAAGCTGTTCATAGGGCAGAGGCAGTTGTTGGCGCTGGTACATGATATGTTTTAGAAGTTCGCAAGTAAACCGACAGCAGCCTTCCTGGCTCACAGGCCCGGGAAACACCACTGGCACCATGCAGTCTCTGGGGCAAAAGGGCTCCGAAGGGTTGGGAAGTTCTTGAGTAGACGTAGTCTCGAGTAGTTCTATCTGGGGGGCGTGAGTTTCCTCTGACTTCTCATACCATTCCAAATCTAGTAGGTGCGCCGAGGGGCAAGGGAGACAAAAAATTTAAAAGCCAAAATCAGTCTTCTCATTCCCTTGTACTGGGGAGGGGACAGCCCGACACATTCCCTCCGCAACACTCCTTGAGGGTGGCGGCAGGGAGATTCCCGACTCCAGACGCCAAAGATCTAAGTGACGGCGGGATGGGGGGCGGGTGGGGAAGAGAGAATTTCGGACGCTGTGACTAGGGCTCCGCTCAGAAAGTGGAGGCCCTGACCTGGAGAAATTCGTTTACACCAAGTGTAATCAAGCGGGGTCCAGAACGCCGCGGAGAGGAAGACAGACTGGGGACGAACCAATGGGATCCAGGACCCAGGGGGCGATGGAGTCCCTGGGGCCGAGCGGGAGCGAGGAGGGATGGGGCAAGGAGGACGGGCCAGAGAATGGGCCGTGGGCTAAAAGACTGAATAGCGGCGGTAGGGGAGAAACAGGTCCCTAAGGCTCCCCAAGCTCGGGCCCCCAGGCCTTACCCGGTACTGCGGCCGGGCACACCACTTCCGACTCCGGAGCCGCCATCACGACAGCCTCCCTCTTCTCCGTGCGGTTTGAATAGGCGCCCCGCGGGGTATCATGGGAAGCCCTCGCCTCCACTTCCGGCTCGGCCGGGACGAATGGGGGCGCGGCGAGGCCACAGTGGTGGAAGCTGGGCGGGGTTGGGATTTGATCCCTGTGCTCTCTCCGAACACTCTCGCAAGGGTACGCCGAGCCCTTCCCCCACTGGGAACCCACGCTCTCTCAGCCGCTGAGGTCGGCCTTCGAGAGGACACTCTCCCTCATGCACCCATTCTTTCCTGCGTTCATTGTTAACTCTGCACCTACTTCGTGCCAGGCCCTGTCCTAGGTGCTGGAGCCTCTGGCAAGCAGGAGGCAGTTGCTGTCCTAAGGGGTTAGCTGCCTAGAAATACGATACCATGTGATAAATTATATACCGTGGGGTTTGCACGGGCTGTGTATAGAAGAACCGGCTCCCTAACCTAGATGGTGTGGAAGAAGGGGTGGTCCCAGAGGAAATGTGTCCAAGAAACTGACTTGTAGGATGAATAAAAGTAAAGAGGAGGGCCTAGGTATCCTGGAGACCTTGAGAGACAAGTGCATCCTCCATTCAAGGAATGAAAAGAGTTCAGGGGCGCCCGGGTGGCTCAGTCGGTTGAGTGAGGGGCTCCTGATTTGGCCTCAGGTCATCATCTCAGAGTCGTGACATTAAGACTTCTAGGGACTGCACTCAGTAGCCAGAGTCTGCCTGAGATTCTCTCCTTCTCCCTCTGCTCCTCACCCACTCACACGCGCTCTCCCTCTCTAAATAAATAAATAATTTAAAATTTTAAGATATTTATTTACTTACTTATTTATTTGATAGAGCAAGAGACAGCGAGAGAGTGAACACAAGCAGAGGAAGTGGGAGAGGGAGAAGCAGGCTTCCTGTTGAGCAGGGAACCTAAAGCGGGGCTTGATCCCAGGACCCTGGGATATGAGCTGAGCTGAAGGCAGATGCTTAACGACTGAGCAACCCAGGCATCCCTAAATTAAATTAAAAGGAAAGAAAAGAGTTCAGATTATAGAGAGTTAAGGCAGATAAACAGGATCTAGATCATGGCAAAGTTTTACAAGCACTGTTAAAAAGTTTGAACTTGATCCTATAGGGGGATGGGGAAGCTTTGAAAGCTCTAAGTAGGGAGTGACATGATTAAATTTAATCTCTATACTGCAGCTGCAGTATAGAGATTACATTACAGGGAGGATGAGAGAGGAGGCAGGGATACCAATTAGAGCTAGTGACTGCAGTTACCCAAGTGCATGGGTGAAAGGGACCTGAACTGTGGTAGTCACAGAGGGGTGGAAAGAAGTCAGCGAACCCTAGAGATATTTAGGCGGTCCAGTGAGCATGACTTGGTGGTTGATCCCAGGAAGAGGAAAAGGGATAAAGACTACCAAGAAGACAAGCAGGTTTTTTAAGTTTAGAAACGTTATGGCCAGTTGTGCCATTTGATGAAGGAGAAAACACTAGGGGAAGACCAGGTTTATTGGTGTATGTTTAAGGAAAAAAGATGAGTTCAGTATTCGACAGGTTGAATTTGCTGTCCCACTGGACAGTGAAGAGATATTTAGGAACACCATTAGAAATAGAAGTGTATTGGAGAGTCATCGGTGAAAGAGTGTGTAAGATCACCCAGGGAGGCCATGTAGAATGAAGATGAGCTAGGATCCTGAAGACACTTATGTTTAGGGGATGAATAGAGAAAGAATATCCTGTGGAGGAGACTGAGGAGCATCTAGAGAGGTAGAAATAAGAATAGACAAGTGTCAGGTCATGGAGGCCAAGAGGGGTGTGTCTCGGGAGGTAGGGAGCAGAGACCAAACACACCATAAAAGTACAATGATTACAATACTGTGGTGTTGGTTCAGGAGTAAACAAACAAATAATCAAACAGGAGAGAGTCCATAGCAGTGACGTGGCACGCAGCAGGGTGAGGACACGTGGACTGTGTACCCTTACTTTTTCCTCTTTCTCAATGCCATCTTTGCAGTAGCAGCTGTGGTTCCCATGGTTCAGTCACCGAAATGCAGCTCTTTATCCACGCCCAGGAGCTGCACACCCTCGAGGTGACCAGCCAGGAGACAGTTGTCCAGATCAAGGTTTATGTGGCCTCACTGGAGGGCATCATTCCAGAAGATCAAGTTGTGCTCCTGGCAGGCACACCTCTGAAGGATGAGGCTACCATAGGTCAGTGTGGAGTCAAGGCTCTGATCTCCCTGGAAGTAGCCAGCCGCATGCTTGGAGGTAAAGTCCACGGTTCCTTGGCCTGTACTGGGAAAGTAAGACGGCAGATTCCCAAGGTGTCCAAACAGGAGAAAAAGAAGAAGACAGGCCAAGCCGAGCGGGAGATGCAGTACAACTGGCACTTTGTCAGGGTTGTGCCCACTTTTGGCAAGAAGAAGGGCCACAATGCCAACTCTTAAATCCATTTAATCCTGGCTCTCCACAGTATAGCCACTTAGTTCAGTGAAAAACAAACATACAAACAAACAAAGCCTTAAAAACAAACAAAAAAAAAAAACAAGAGAGAGTCCAGAAATAGATCCATGTGTATGTAGATTTTAATATATGATGAGGGTGACTTTCAAAGCAAGTAACTTGAGACACCTCCCTATTTATTTACAAGAAAAAAATACCCTACCGCACATCTTACATAAATCTAAATTCTAAATGAATTAAAGATCTAGGGGCACCTGGGTGGCATGGTCAATTTAGTGGCTGCTTCTTAGTTTCGGCTCATGATCTCAGGGTCCTGGGATCGAGCTTGGCAAGGAGTCTGCTTCAGGACTTTCTCTCTCTCTCTGCCCTTCCCCCTACTCTTGCTCATGCTCTCTCTCTCTCTAAAGTGAATAAATAAATCTTTTTAAAAAATGGATTAAAGGGGTGTCTGGCTCAGGTGGTTAAGTGTCTACCTCTGGCTCATGTCCTGATCCCAGGATCCTGGGATCAAGCCCAGAGGGCTCTCTGTTCAGCAGGGAGCCTGCTTCTCCCTCTCCCTTTGTGCCTCTCCTCCACTTGTGCTCGCTCTATCTCTCTCTCTCTCCCAAATAAATAAATAAAATATTTTAAAAATAAAATGGATTAAAGATCTAAACATAAAAATAAACCTCCAAACTCCTTGAAGAAAATATTGGGGAGTAATTCATAATCTAGGAGTGGGGTTACCCGAGGAGGCATGATACAAAACCAAGAAAGTGTATATGCAAAGATTGCTAACTTTGAATTTATTTTTTAGATGTTTCTATTGTTAAAAGATTTTATTTATTTATTTTTGAGAGAGAAAGGGAGAGAGAGAGAATAAGCAAGGGGACTGGCAGGCAGAGGGAGAAGCAGGAGCCCTGCTGAACAAAGAGCCCAACTTGGGACTCGATCCCAGACCCTGAAATCATGACTTGAGCTGAAGGCAGATGCTTAACCACCTGAGCCACCCACGTGTCCCTGAATTTAAAACTCATGTAAAGGTACTATACACAGAGAATAAATGACTAATTATATACCAGGAAAAACTGTGTGTGTGTGTGTGTATAATCCCATAGCCAAACACCTCATAAGCACCTTATAAGCAACCCCTCCAGGAAACCAAACACTTCTACTACCTTCCATATTCCAGGACTCTGATCTCCTACTGGACAGCCATCCCTGTTTAGTTTACTTCTCCACCAGCCTTCATTCCTATGGTAAGCTAGGTTGTTCAAGAATGGGATATCAGAATAGGTTATCCCCTCTCACCTCTTAAAAGAAGTTCTCCACTTAGGAGACAAGGGGATTGGGATGAACAAAGTGAAACTGTGCATGTTGGGTGATTGAAAGACCCAAGAAGATGAGAGGATGACTGTTATCAGGCGAGTGCAGCAGGCCCTGGTTATCAAGGGAGCACAGAGCTAGTGGTGGTGAGAATGTTGGGGGAATAGTTTTGGCTCTCCCTTCTGACCTCTATCCTTCTTGACATCTCTTACTGAGTTCCTCAGTCTCAGCCTCCAAGTAGCAATTTTCCTGGCTGGAGTTGACTTCTGCAGCATTACCTTCCTTTCGCTGAACAGGGTTGAAAAGAGAGAAGTCATGTGTGCTTTCAACCACTGAAGACCACAGAATTGGCTGGATCGCTAAGCCCTTTTGCAGATTTTGGTTCTTCCGCTGCCACAGCTTTGGGGAGTATGCCATGTGGACAGCAACTAAATGATCAGTAACCCACCTCCCCTCTTGTAGTCTTGAGGGGAAGCCATGGACTCCACCAGGTCTGAACCCTTGAAAGGATTACCAGAGGTAGGTCACTGTTGTTGCTTCTAGTTTTCCAAGGAAAACTGAGATCTGGAGGGAAGAGTTGTTTTATTTCTTGGCTGTGTGAGAGCATCTCCATGTTTGGGAAAGAGGGGAAGTGCACATACCGTGAGTGGTGAATCATGAGACAGCCATGGGGCTAGGAATTGAACCCTGGCGTCCTGACTCCCAGCCCAGCAACACTAACTGCTTCTCCACTCTGCCTTTCTTGTGCACTCTCTTGTGCACTGGTTTCTGTCGCTGCGTGTGTTTACTCTTTGTCGACTGCAAGGGCCCTAAAGAGCAAGAGAGATGGCTTGGCAAGAAAGTAAAAAGTCAGTAATCCCCTGGGTTCTTGGCCAAGTTTCTATCGCCGGCTACTTCCCCCAGCCACAGCTCTAGCGGTGGCTGACGTAACCCGAGCCCCAGCCCCGCCCCAAGTAGGGACCAGGCCCCTCCTACGGACAGGGCTATTTTAAAACTAAACTCGCTGGGCTGGGATTGGTTCTGCTTCAAAACAAAGGGGAGGGGTAATACTCTCTACGGGCATCCTCGTAGCCCTGAGGCTGCAAGGCTGGTTTATGGGTTCGGGCCTCGTGTCTATGGCACCGCGGTGTCTCGGGTTGCTAAAACCAGCCCCCGGAGGGTGCCAGCTGGTAATAAGGTAGTGATTACGGGGTAAAGGTGGCATAATCATCTCAACAATAACAGCTGTAATTAGGCTAACCACCATCTGCCTCCGCCCTGTCATCCGCCCTGACTCACCCCGACGGCACGCCGGCTGTCGGGGAAGAAACTGAGGCAGGGGCGGAGCCAGCTGGCTGGAGGGACCAGTCGCCCTGAATTTTGCAGCTCTTCAGGTCCAAAACCTGTTGTATGGCATCTCGCTAAGGGGCCAAAGCAAGGAGCGCCCACAAAGCTTGATTCTGATGTAATCCCTCCGCCTCGGGTGACTGCCCAACCTCCAGGCCGCGGGGCTCTAAACTTCCCCCTAAGGAGGCCCTAGAAAAAGACCCGCTCAGAGCGCGGAGATTGGGAATCAGACTACAACTCCCCTAGGCCTTTGCGCGCAAAGGCGCGTTCCTTGACTACGCCCCAAGCCACGCCGCGACCCCTTGAGCTGCAATGCGTCCTGGGAGTTGTAGGGTATCGGAGAGCTCGTTTAAGGGAAGTCCCAGGCTTGAGGACTCTATCTCCCGTGGTGCCTCGCGGCTGTTTCTGACGCGACCCCGGGCCAGAGAAGGATGGGGGCGTGGCCTACGCAGGGCCCCACCCCGCTCTCCTCTGGCTGGCCGGACGTGGTGGTGGCAGTAGGGGCGGCGGCGGCAGTAGGAGCGGCAGCGGCGGTGGCGGTGGCGGTGGCGGCGGCGGTGGCGGCGGGGGGGGAGGGGCCGGGCGGGGGGCTGGCGGCAGCGGCGAATGGACTCGCGGGTATCGGAGCTGTTCGGCGGCTGCTGCCGGCCCGGAGGGGGCCCGGCCGTGGGCGGAACCCTTAAGGCTAGGGGGGCCGGCAGCAGCAGCGGTTGCGGGGGCCCAAAGGGGAAAAAGAAGAACGGAAGGAACAGAGGGGCCAAAGCCAACAACCCTCCGTACCTGCCCCCCGAGGTGAGCCCCATGAGAAGTGGCGGGTGAGAGCAAACCACTCTTTCCGGTCCCGGGACTCCAGGGAGGCGGGGCAGAGGGAATCGATACCCCCTTCCGGTGTCACAACATTGGAGGGGAGAGGAGAACCCTTTCTTCCGGTCCCAGGACCCCAGGGAGGACCTCCTGTCTGGTGTCAGGATCCCAGGGAAGAAGAGTGGGGAGGGAGGATTCCCCCATTCTGATCCAGTAACCCCAGGAGGAGAAGTAGGGAAAAGGGATCCCACTTTCATCCCATTGGAGAGAGCAAAGTAGAATGCCCTGGCCTCATCCTTCTGCTGCAACAGAAGGGAGACTGCATCCTGGGATGAGGAGGCAGCAGAGTTTTTTAAACTTGTTCCACAGGGGAGGAGGGGAGTACTGGGGAAAAGAACAATATGTTCCGTCTCTATCCCTGAGTACATGTATGCACACACGTATAAAAACAGACGAAAGACAGTCAGGCTTAGGTCCTCTTGCCCTTTGTCCTATGAGGAAGCGGGGATGGCTTCCCGCCCCATCTATCCCTATGCAATTTCATCCCTCTTAGGAAAGGAGGACCTAGGGGAAGAGCCTTAAGCCAGTGGTTATCAAACTTTAGCATTTCTCAGAATCACCAGGATTGCAGCCTCACCCCTGGAGTTTCTGATTCAGTAGGTCAGAGGTGGGCCTGACACTCTGCATTTCTTACAAGTTCCCAGGCGTTGCTAATGCTACTGGTCCTGGGATCACGATTCGAAAACCATTGGCCTACACCATCATCCTTGTATAACTTTTCTGAAGCCACCCATCCTAATTCTTCACCTTTAGCAAGATGATAAAAAGGAGAATCTTTGCTAATGGGAAAAGATCTCCCTTTTATTCTATGAGGTAGAGATTATGGCTGAAGACCTGTTAGAGCCTGGGAGTCAGAGGGCCATGAAGAGATGGAATGATGATAGGAAGGAATAAAGAGACAAAGATGGCCAGGGAAGAGGAGTGCCAAAATGCAGGACAGGCAGAATAAGGAAACCTCTTGTCCCGTTGCACTGTAGAGGGGAAGACTCAGGCAACAGGTTGCTTCAGTGGTGGGTCACCTGATGGAAGGAAGATGTAGAGGAGGTCGTTTGGGTGGATTTGGGTTTTCAATTGAGGCATGTGAATCTGGTTTATGGAGTCTGTCCCCTTTGTTGCATTTCCTGAGTTTCTTCTCTTCATCTCAGCCCCAACTTTGGAGCCCTGCCCCTCATTTTACCTGGGCTCATCTCTTGTCAGGCTTATAGTGACCAGTGGTGAGCTCACCCTTTGGCCCCGGTCCAGAACTTCTTGCAGCCTCTTACTCTTGGTGACATCAGCTAAGAGGGGTGGGCAGGAAGGAAATGGTGTCTCCCAGACTAGTGGCAAAGAATGACCTCAGCAACCCGAACACAGGGGCAATCTAGACTTCTGGGGACAACAGTTTAAGGTCCAGGGAGAAGGAAGGGGTGATCTTACATCTAGAAAGACTATACCACCAGTAATCAAAGAAAGGAGGGTTTCTGTTTCTGGCTCACATGGGTGACTCACTGGCCTTTCCTTCAGAGAGGTCCTTTGGGACTGAGTAGAGGGTTTATGCCTGAGCAGGTGCCTATGAGATTCTTGCTGTCTCAAGTTAGCTGCCTGGGCCTCAGCAGGAATCAGAGGGATGTAGAGGTTGGTCAGGACTGTGCGTCATAACTGCTTTCTGTTTCTTTTCAGGCTGAAGATGGAAACATCGAATATAAAGTGAGTCTTAGGCTGAGGAGGGCCAGGTTGTCCTTACTGGTATGGGGTGATTTTTTTCTAAGATCCTTCCACACCCTTGATATATAGGGATATGGTTCAGGGTCAAGGCTCTGTACCTCATTCTCTTGGAGGGGGACTCACTACTAGAGGAGACCAGGGATGATGGGGTTTAAGTGGGAAGGGAAGGTTCTGATCCTTACAGCAGGACAGGTGGGGAGCCTGTGGGTTTAGGAGGAGCAACTCTGACTCAATTTTCTTATGACACCTCACCTGTCCTAAGCTGAAGCTGGTGAATCCATCCCAGTACCGCTTTGAGCACCTGGTGACACAGATGAAGTGGCGGCTCCAGGAGGGCCGTGGAGAGGCCGTCTACCAGATTGGAGTAGAGGACAATGGGCTGCTGGTGGGGCTGGCTGAGGAGGAGATGCGGGCGTCCCTCAAGACCCTGCACCGGATGGCAGAGAAGTATGTGTCCCATTCCCCCTTGGTTCTCTTCCCCTAACTCTGGAGAAGGCCTGTGAGTCCCAGTCACCTCGGGCCTAAGGAGCCAAGGAGGGCCTTTCCTCCTGCTGTCTTCTTTTGACAAAGGGCTGAAGTGGGGAGGGCTCCTCCGTATTGGACCAAGGCTTTTTTGCTCTTTGATTTAAGATTTGTTTGTTTAAAAGAATGTGGGATAGATTGAAGCGTGGTAGGAAGTGAAATCTGGTGTTGGAAGGTATAGGAAGGCCATTTGGTTCAGAGCCAGGTTGGAAGGTTGGGGTGGTATGGGAGAGTAGAGGTGAGATGTGGCAGCCGTGGCCTTGCTGTGACAGGGTCGGGGCAGATATCACCATTCTCCGGGAGCGAGAAGTGGATTATGACAGCGACATGCCCCGGAAAATTACCGAAGTGCTGGTACGAAAGGTCCCTGACAACCAGCAGGTGAGTGTACACCCTTCCGTGACCTCTCATGCCCTTGCTCCCCAGGAGGGTCCCAGGCCCGGGAACCTGGGAGCATGTCCAGGTTATTATTTGGTCCCCAAGGAGTGTCAGTGCCCTTAACTCACCCATCCATGGAGAGAATTAAGGGATCGGAGCCCTTACCTCTCGCAATTCATCCACAGTTCCTAGATCTCCGTGTGGCCGTCCTGGGCAATGTGGACTCAGGGAAGTCGACTCTGCTTGGAGTCCTGACCCAGGGAGAGCTGGACAATGGGCGGGGCCGGGCTCGGCTCAACCTTTTCCGCCACCTTCATGAGATTCAGTCTGGCCGAACCTCCAGCATCAGCTTCGAGATCCTGGGCTTTAACAGCAAGGGAGAGGTGCATTGCAATCAGCGGGACCCAGTGGGGCCAGACCCCGAGGATGGGATGGTAGTGGTGAAGGACAGAGCCCGAGGGCAGAGTGCGGAGACTTTCTGGAGTAGTGTAGAAGACGACCCTGAGGGCAGTGGACAAGCTCTGTCCCCTTAGAAAACACATGGGGAACCAGCTGGATTAAATCAGATTTGGGGCTTAGGGGTAGGAGGCAGGGTCACCCAGTGACTGGTTTAGGTCCTGGCAACTCTTAAAGGGTTGGGGAGGCTGGCAGGGGGCACTGAGAGCCCTGGGCTCTGGGCCAGGTGGTGAATTACAGTGACTCACGGACGGCAGAAGAGATCTGTGAAAGCAGCTCCAAGATGATCACCTTCATCGACCTGGCAGGCCATCACAAGTACCTGCACACCACCATCTTCGGCCTCACCTCCTACTGCCCCGACTGTGCCCTGCTCCTCGTCAGCGCTAACACTGGGATTGGTACGAGGCACTGGGACAGGGACAGGGCTGGAAGGGGCGGCTGACTCTCACCTGAGGCTCCTTGAATCTGAGAGGCAGATGAACTCTCCTGTTCCCTCTGCTCCTGCCCACATTCTCACCCTTCTCCCCTGCTGTCCGCCCTCCTTTTCTGAGGCAGCTGGCACCACGAGGGAGCATTTGGGGCTGGCCCTGGCCCTGAAAGTGCCCTTCTTCATCGTGGTCAGCAAGGTGGACCTGTGTGCCAAGACCACAGTGGAGAGGACAGTACGCCAGCTGGAGCGGGTCCTCAAGCAGCCTGGCTGCCACAAGGTCCCCATGCTGGTCACCTCTGAGGATGACGCTGTCACTGCGGCTCAGCAATTCGCCCAGTCACCCAAGTGAGCCTCTCACTCCAGAGCCCTGATCCTCGGGGAAGGCCGCCATGTGGCCAGACCAGTTCTGGCGCATTTCTGTGGGTGAGATTTTGGGAGGGAGTCTGTGCTAGCCATCCTGGAGGCTTGCTGGTGCCCAGTACCCGGGAGACAGAGTGTTATGCGAGGCATTTGCTGTCTGCCTTGGGCTCTGGGGTGAGCCTTGTGAGCCACATTCCTTGGCTGGCTCACAGAGAGGACTCAGAGCTCCTGACAAGGTTAGCAGATAGGTGAGAGGTACCCCTGCATGCTACCCCCGCTCCTGCCCCGGAAGCTCCCCATTGCATGCAGGGAGCTCTAGCCTCTGCTTCCTGTTAGAAGCTTCCTCATCTGTCCATTCCATGCCTCATCTACAGCGTCACTCCTATCTTCACACTGTCCAGCGTGTCTGGAGAGAGTCTGGACCTGCTTAAAGTCTTTCTGAATATCTTGCCGCCACTCACCAACAGCAAAGAGCAGGAGGAGCTCATGCAGCAGCTGACGGAGTTCCAGGTAATTGGCCACCTGAACGGGCCATGAGTTGAACAACTGGGAGGGACTAATCCTGACTGAGCCCTGAGCCTATTTAGAGATTTGGGACTTGCCTGCCCTACTTGGCTGGCTGTTGGTTGCATTTTCTTTGGCTGCAGGTGGATGAAATCTACACAGTACCAGAGGTGGGGACAGTTGTTGGAGGGACACTTTCCAGGTGAGTTGCTTTGCTTGCTCCCCGCCCACTTCAGCCCTTACACACCCCTACACTCGACCATGGCCTTAAGGAGACCTTGGAGTTTTACAGAGCCCATCTAAACGATGTGCTTGTTTCCGGATCGGGCTTTCACCATGACAAGAGCAGGAGAAAGCTAGTCTGTTGACCCAGAGGGAAGAAATAGTATTGGTATGAACTCAGAATCTCCAGGCTTCTGGGGGAGAAGTGTGGGCCTTGAGCACCAGTTGTATTCACTTGATGTCATTTCCACATAGAGAAATGAGAGATCTCTTAAGACTCTTTTCAAAGCGTAGGGTATGTTTAGTGTCAAAGCCGTAGGTCCCTCTCACCATTGCTACTGGCCTTTCCAGGTATGAGCTGTTAGAGTCCAAAGCTTGAGCTAGGTCCTCCTCCCCAGCCCTCTCTTCCCCCACGGAGGAAGTCTGCTTAGAGGGAAAGACTGTTCTGGGTGACCCTCACAGAGAAACAGGTGGCGAGGGTTGGGGGGTGGGGCTGGACTGATGCCATGCCACCTGCCTTCTGGGCTGCAGCGGGATTTGCCGTGAGGGGGACCAGCTGGTGGTGGGCCCCACGGACGACGGCCGCTTCCTGGAGCTGCGCGTGTGCAGCATCCAGCGGAACCGCTCTGCCTGTCGTGTGCTGCGAGCCGGTCAGGCTGCTACGCTGGCCCTCGGGGACTTTGACCGTGCACTTCTTCGCAAGGTAAGGTGGGAGGATGGGTTGGAGAGGGACCACAAAGAGGAGTGCCTGGGAGACTGGCTGCTTGAATGAGAAGCACCTAAGACGCTTCAGAGGAACTCAGAGGGAACAGTCTCTAACCCAAGAAGCAGGTTATGTAGACTGTATGAAAAATGCTTAGAATACTCAGAATACTGAAATACAGATTGTTGTCTTGCAACCTGAATGTCCAGGAGCCTAGAAACACTAAGCATTAGAAAGAAGGATTAGAGGACATGGGAGGAATAAGGAAGGCTTCTAAGTGGAGAGTTTTGAGTATTGGCTTCTGAGGTCTTTGTGTTTAAAGCCCCAGAGGAAGAGGGTCAGGAGCTGGAGAGGATGGGATGGTGGTGGGGGGAGGAGAGACTAATGCAAGGTCTGCTCTTGGTCCCGGGGCTGTGCCTCCCCAGGGCATGGTGATGGTGAGCCCCGAGATGAATCCCACCATCTGCTCAGTGTTTGAGGCAGAGATAGTCCTACTGTTCCATGCCACCACATTCCGGCGAGGCTTCCAAGTGACGGTACATGTGGGCAACGTACGTCAGACAGCAGTGGTGGAGAAGATCCATGCCAAGGTGAGAGGGACACAGCCGTGCTGTTTCTCAAGGGAAAAGTTAGAATTCTTCTGCCTCCAGAAAGGAAGGAGGCCGGGCCCCAGACTCCCAGAGAACTCCCTGATCCCACAAAGGGGACAGAGCCCCATTCTGGGTGGGTAGAAGCCTGATCGGCCCCTGGAGGGTGGAGACCCCAGGCTGGTAGAGAACGGGATGGGAGGCCCTGTCCAGGACCAGTGATGGCCTATCTGCTGCAGGACAAGCTGCGGACAGGGGAGAAGGCAGTGGTACGTTTCCGCTTCCTGAAACACCCAGAATACCTGAAGGTGGGCGCCAAGCTGCTGTTCCGGGAGGGTGTCACCAAGGGCATCGGACATGTCACCGATGTACAAGCCATTGCAGCAGGAGAGGCCCAGGCCAACATGGGCTTCTGAAGTCCTCCAGGCAGGCACAGCTCCACTGCTGTCCCTACAATATATAAGGTGACATCTGGCCACACTGCCCGCTGTTGGCGGCTCTGTGTGTTAATAGGTGAGGGAGAGACCGGTACTCTGCCCCATGCTCCCTGCCACCTTTCTGGAGAGGTGCCAAGCTCAGTGTGGCCAGGGAGGGGCAGTCCTGAGGGAGAAGACAGGAGAATTCAGGGCAGTGCTCAGCAGCCGTGTGTCTATCTGGTTGGCTCATCGACCCTGGCAATCCCATGGCCTGTCTACTGGAGGGAGCTGACCAGTGCCACCTTGACCCCACTGTCCAGACTGGGCATGATTCACCGGTGCAGTCCCTCCACTTCAGGAATTGTCACAACACCTGGGGGTGGTCCTCGAGAACACGCCTTTTTCTATACCTCTTCTCAAGGCCATGTAAGTTGCCCATCTCTACTTGACTTTGGATGAAAGACATTTGCTCCTGGCCACCTGGTGGCCCGGGGTCTGAAGAAATGGCATAGGGACAGTGCTCCCACATTGTGCTGAGTCACGAGGTCTGTTGCTCAGCTTTGTCTCCTTTCTCTTCTTCAGTCAAGGGCCATTTCCTATTTCTCTGCTCATAGGCCCCACAGGTGCTATTTGTCATGCTGACCCAGGTGTGGGGCTGTCAAACTCAGGTTTGGCATACCGAAGGTCAGCTGCATGTCAATCAGTCTCATCCCCTCCTCTGCAGTGATTTGTTGGTTTTGATGTTGAATCAAACAGTGTTTTACTTTCCCACACTAGTGACTGGGGACCTGTCCCACAGCTCCTCATCCTGCTACCCTTGCCCCCTGTTCCTGCTCCCATGTAAGTCCTCCCCCTGTTGCAGGGAACCTGGAGGAAAGGGAAAGATGTTGCCATATTTCTTACACTTTTAGGGCATGGACTCCCTCCTTTCCTTTTGTAAATGTCCTGGGTTCCCCGGACTCAGGGATTTGTTGGTTCAGGTTTCTCTGCATACCTGTGTATATATACGTGTACATTTATACACACACACACACACACATATATATATTTAAATACACACATATATTGTACAGAATAAAAAATGTTTTATTGAACACACTGTGCTTATGCTTAAGATATGAGCTCAGCTTCCAGAGCTAGATTCCTCTTCAGGATTAGACAAGGGAAACCCTAACACTGCTGAGCCCTGAATGGGAAAAGAACCCGTCTGATATCTCATGGACCATTCTTCCTTTCCTCTCCCTCCCATGTGATCAGTGTTCCCCTACTGTGACCTGGCTTCTGGCGTATTTGCATAGCTCTGGAATGAGCAGACTAGAAAGTGAAACTGCTCCTTTTTCAGCTAAGTAACCACCCCACCCTTGAGAAGCTGGCCCCCAGCTGTGTTCACAGTGATGAGGACTGGCTTCTGTGCTGCATCAGAGATTTGGAGATTAACGTGCCAGCTACTTAAGAATGGATCTTAGAGTCAGGGTAATCTGGCCCTCACACTTCCCCTAGCAATGCAAGATCGAGAGAAGTGAAGTTTACATAGCCTGAACTGGCTAGCTTCTTGGAGCTCTGAGGGCTGCTGGGCCAAACCTTAGTCCTTTCTTCCTGTTTCTGTGTTCAGAGTACCTGTCATGTCTTATGGGACTGCATTTTTTGTTTTGTTTTTTTTTAATTGGGACTGCGTTTTGAGTACTGATCCTTACAAAAGAAATTTAATGATAAATGTGGCCCAAGGAAGGTCCCATGAGGCATTCTGTCTCCAGGGTATTTTCTTTCTTTTTTTTTTTTTTTTAAAGAGAGAAAGTACGCACCAGCAGGCAGCTGAGTGGGGTGGGGGTCGGGGTGTGGAGAGAGAGAGACAGAAGAAAATCTCCTAAGTGGGGCCCAGCACAGGGCTTGATATCAAGATGCCAAGATCATGACCTGAGCTTATATCAAGAGTGGGAGGCTTAGCCAGCTGAGCCACCCAGGCACCCCTGTTCCAAGTATTAAAATAATAGCCTCCCTAACTATTCAAGCTCTGCTGTTTTAAAAAATATCAGTGGCTTAACTTGCTACTGTAAGAAGCCTATGGTTGAAGAACTCCTTCCTCCTGTGTTGGGGACTAAAAGCTGTTTACTTCCTTCTGTGCAGTTGCTGATAAACAGCTATGAGAGAAGGTTGTATTCAGCAAAATGGTCCTGTAGCTTTGCCCTGCACCGACTTTTGCATATCTGTCTGCTGTCCACTCCACAGGCTGATTGCTGGTATGTTGGGGCAGGGGTAGCATGTCCAAGGAAACAGAAGGGATGCTGCTGGTATTGTCGTTACTAGTTAGTTATCCATTCACCCATCTGCCTTGGCCTCTGTAAGTCCAATGAAACCAGTTTCTACAACATTGCTTTTCCATAGGACTCTTTCCAATCAACCGAAGTGTTCAAAATTTGTTTCACTTAATCTGTATAGTACCCGAAGGAGAGGTATTGCTTCATTTTAGGTTTTTTCTTTTAACTTTTCTCTGGATTAAGTAAGGAAATTTTAGGAAATCATGTCAGTATTTTTTTTAAAGACTTTATTCATTTATTTGTCTGGGGGGGCACAAGCAGGGGGAGAGCAGGCAGAGGGAGAAGTGGGCTCCCCGCTGATCAGGGAGCCTGATGCAGGACTGGATCCCAGGACTTGGGGTCATGACCTGAGCTGAATGCTGGTGCTTTACTGACTGAACCACCCAGGCATCCCTGGTAACAGTATTTATTTATTTATTTATAAAAAGATCTTACTTATTTATTTGACAGAGATCACAAGTAGGCAGAGAGGCAGGCAGAGAGAGAGGGGGAAGCAGGCTCCCTGCTGAGCAGAGAGTCCGATTTGGGGCTCGACCTTAGGACCCTGAGATCATGACCTGAGCCGAAGGCAGAGGCTTAACCCACTGAGCCACTCAGGTGCCCCTGATAACAGTATTTAATAAGACATCTTCAGGAGCCAGTGAGCTATACCTTGCTACATTAATGAAACATTTAGGAGGATAAAAAGATATATAAAGCAGTCACCCTCCCCCACACCAGTAACATGTACATTTTTATTCTCTCAGTCCCAGTAATCATCTAAAATTACTTACTACTTATGTTTCATCTAGTAAATATCAAGCACCTATTAAATGTGCAAGGCACTGAAGAATTCTCACCTTCAAGAAACTACAAATCTAGTAGGAAAAGGGCCATGTACACATTATTCAACTGCTACAAGAGGAAAATATTTTTGAAGTAATTTTTTTGCTACAGTGTTTTTCAAATGCTACCCTCTTCTTCAAACTAAATACAGACTCCCAATTTATAAATAAGTTTGAAGAGGGTGGGTGATGTATGAGGGGGGGGATACATAAACCATTCTTCCTACTTACTTCCCCCAACCACCTAGTTCAGTTCATCTTCAGTTGGGTTCTCTATGTAACACAAGGTTTCCCATATCAAAAAAGCTGATTTTCCACATAGAAGAACGCAGATTAAGAATATAGTATTATAAACATGGACAAGTGCAGAAAGCTACAGTAAACTCTAAGCTCAATATTCAAACATCAGAGGGTAAGAGATGAAGAACAGGCCAGTGACCCTGAAAGCCAAGCACTACCTCTTAAATTTGTACTTCAGGGTTTAAGGAAATGTCATTGCCCTCCAGAAACCTGGCTGGCCACAGTATCTTCTAGATCAGTGTTTTTCAAACACCCTGGAGAATCTTACTAATATACGGACACTGATTCAGCAGGGGTAGAGGTGAGGCTGAGACAATTTCTAATAAATTCCCTGATGATCCTCAAAATCACACTGTGCCTAGTATGATTCTAGAGATGATCTAGTTCTGATTGTGACTTAACCAATCTAAACAGAGTTCCTGAACTGGTCTATTAATCTGATTCTATATTAGACCAATTACAAGAGGTAGAAGGGCCAGTGGCTAAAATTGTGGCCACAATAGGATTTTCTTGTATGAAACTCAGTATTTATTGAGGAGCTTTTGTGTACAGAGCCCTGCCCTAAACCAGTTGCCACTTTAGGTCTTCACCTCACATTCTGAAACCTCAAATTTTGGTCAAAGCCATTATCTGAATTGCCCCCATCACAGAGCTTGGGGGAAAGTTTAAAAATGTTTTTTCTCACTCAGCTTTTTTGTGCCATCTTTAAGCCACATACTCTAAATACATTGTCCTTACTCTCCCGTAATCTATAAAGTTTATCAGTTGTACAGATGAGGAAAAGTGAGGAAAGTGCCTCTCCTAGGCTTCAAGGCCCACACATTTGTACTGACACTATCTCCCTAAACTCTAATGATTAAAAACTCAAAGCAGTTGTATCTCTGCAAGATAAGTCAGTTTTTACATCTCTGTCAGCAGTGGAATTGGAATCCATACATGTGAAGAGATGGGGAGTTTTAAGTCAGCATCTAACTGGATTGTTTCTCTTACTAAAAATTTCATCAAGTTACGGATTTCCTTGCAAAGTGAGCCTATTTCCATCTCCTAGTTTACAGGTAAAATATTAAAACCCTGCAGCAAGCCTGAGGGTAGCACTAGTGTGTTAACGGCTTAAAGAATGATTCCAATGTCTGCATGCCCTCAGGCCTAGGGCGCTTATTACTGGAGGCTGAAGGGCTCTTGGGATTTCTTTTGCTTTGAGGAGAACTGGCAGGAACAGCCTCTGAGTTTGAGGAGTGGGGCTGCAGAAAGGATTTCTGTAATTCCAGTGCAAAATGATAGTCCATGTGTTCTGGCATCTCCCATACAGGTACCAGAAAGCCACACTTCTCACAGGGTATTTGGTCCTCAGATGCCACAGGACTTGGGGTAATAGTTGATTTCTGAGCCACCTCCAGAGCAGAGCTGGAAGCTAAAGCAGCAAGCCTGCTTGGGCTGTTCTGGGCCAAATCCATCTCTGTAGGAGTTGTTTCAGAGGATCCTAGCTTCAGTGCTGCTTGACAGACAGGGGTGCAATCTGGATACTCTGTTGGAAGATAGTTTGTTAACTGTTTAGGGCTAGACTGTGGATTTTGTGGAGGGAAGAAAACTGAAGAATTACTAAGCTGTTTCTGCTTTAGAATTAGACTCTTCTGCTTAAAGAAGGGCTCAGTTCCGGTAGCTCGACTGGTTTGGAAAGGTAAGGAGGTCTTGGATGGGGAATTGCTCATGGGGGCCTGGGTAGTGGCAGTAACAGATGACAGTGAAGCTTCTTTGACTTTCTGCTTTTCTGCAGCTTTTTGGAAGAATGATTCCAGAGAAGTGGTTGCTTTCTTAGTGGCTGTCACTGCTGGGCCACATCCCTGGGTCTTAGCTTCTGAACTGGTAACTGGCACCTTTAGCAGAGAACTTGGGTCACTGCTCAAGAAGGTGGTGATGTCTGTGCAAGATGAAGGGGCAGAGGTGGAGAATTTGGTAGCACAGAGGAAGAGCATTGTGAGGGGAGGGGACCTGTATAGAAAGTAAAGGAACAAGATTAGCACCAGATCACAGACAGTTTGTAAATGACTGGGATTATGATTGTGCCACAAGAGGAAACTATTATAGCAGTGTTCTTAAATTTTAGGCCATCAGATTAATACAAATTCAGTGGACCTGGACTAGGCAGAGAGTATGCCTTCCTAACAAGTTCTTGGGTGATGCTGATGTTGCTGGCTCAGGACCACACCTTGGGAGCTGCTGACCTGGTGAACACCTAACCAGGTCAGACATACAAAATGGATCCCCTGATGGTTAGGTATTCATAAGATATATCAGAAGATACATAATAGCAGTTGTAATTTAGGGTTGAGGCAAGAAATTTTATTCAGGGCAACAAAAAAGCTTTAGAATATTTAGACTGTAAGTCTCTTGAAAAAAATCCCGTTACCCATTCTGTTTTTAAAGAGGGCACCACATAACCCTCATTCTGACAAACTTTCAACTTGAATTTCTAAAGAATGAAATCCCACAACTAGAATTACCTATCCTAGTCTTAGAAACATTTCAAGAAATTCATGCCATAGAGTTACTTATTATGTCAATTATTAAAATAATTTTCGCATAAGTTGTATTTCAGAAGGTAAAACATGCTTTTATATACAGATTAGTCCCTTGATGGGGTAAAGAGTAAATGCCTTTTTAAAACTGTTAGGACACTATCTCACTGTTCTCTGGTTTCATGCTTTTGAACAGTGTTATAATCAGATCATTTGATGCTTCCCTTTCAATAGGTTTCACACTCCTGGTAAGTATTTGTTAGTGTCTGTTTCATATGAACACAAATTTATAAATGATAAATTTATCATTTAGTTCAGCGAAACTGTTCAGTATTTTGAAAATAAACACATGTACCAGGAAGTAGAAGCTAAATAAATTATTCTACACAAAGAACAAAGATTCCAGCTTTAGCGACCCCATGATATTGTAGGTCTGCACATACAATAGTAGTATCCACATAGTTAGATAAGCAATTAACTTAGGTGTTCAATGAAACTTTTGTTGTTTGTTTGTTTGTTTACAGTTGAGCCGCATTAGTTTCAGGTTAAACTTTTATCATCTTCAATATAGATCTATAAGTAAGCAACCAGTTTGTTTCTCACATAGTTATATTTCCATTGTGAATTAGGAATACTTTTTTCAATGTAACAGGCAATGTTAAATAAACAGAGGATTCCAAAACTGAAAATCATTAATATCAGAACAATAAATGAACACATTCCAATGATATATTTGGTTATTTTTCATTACTAAATGAAGTGAAATTTAATATGACATTCATTATTATACCAGTGGAACTTGTGATGGAGCTGGGATGTTAGATTGAGATTATTAATAAATACAGGTCACTTTCATTATCAAGTGTTTTAAGATAGATTATCTTATCAAGTTGTAAGATTATCTTATCAAGTTTTTTTTTTGTTTTTTTAAGATTTTAATCATTTATCTGACAGACTGATCACAAGTAGGCAGAGAGGCAGGCAGAGAGAGAGGGTGAAGCAGGCTCCCCACCGAGCAGGGAGCCCAACGTAGGGCTTGATCCCAGGACCCTGGGATCATGACCCAAGCCGAAGGCAGAGGCTCTAACCCACTGAGCCACCCAGGTGCCCCTCAGGTTTTAAGATAGAACAATCAAGTGTTGAGAGAGAAGTTCCCAAATGTATTCTTTTTTTTTTTTTAAGATTTTATTTATTTATTTGTCAGAGAGAGTGAGCACAGGCAGACAGAGTGGCAGGCAGAGGCAGAGGGAGAAGCAGGCTCCCCACTGAGCAAGGAGCCGGATGCGGTACTCAATCGGATGTGGGACTCAATCCCAGGACGCTGGGATCATGACCTGAGCGGAAGGCAGCTGCTTAACCAACTGAGCCACCCAGGCGTCCCCCCAAATGTATTCTTGAATACATTTGGTTCCATACTCACACATGCAACTGGACCTTCCCACTGATTGCAGCAAAGACGGGGATAATATTGGTTTACTCTGCCTCTGATACCCACCCCTGAGAACTGGAATGCGCCACATGTAGGCAAAGAAGCGGTCGTTGAGCTGCCTTGTTTCTGGTGTTTCTGTTGTGCTCTGCCATTCCTTCTCTGTGATAGGTCCTACTAGCTAGAGTCACTACCAAGAACCTACCCTCGCTAGAAAGCTATATACCCACAAATTTTAGATCAAGTCAGGGGATAAGTGTCTTCTAAGACAAGCTAGAATTCGACTCACCAGTCAGTTTTGATTCCTGAAGTGTTACAGTTCCTGATAACAGCAAACGCATCACAGCTCATCTTGTGAGCATCATAGCGCGTCAGAGCACAGCAGCGGCGCACGCTGCTGAGACGTTTGTCTCCCTGTACACGAATGCTCACAGCCAACTGGGTGGCCACCCTGTCATTCTGTGGGTATAAAAGGATTGAGACCAGAACCGAAGTTATTGTAAGCAAGTGGGTTCTATATATTGAACTGTATGAGGAAGAAATTAAAAGAACCAGGGTGATAGAATGGTTTGGAAAGAAACATAATTAATTCTTCAAACAGTGAAGTGACAAGGATCTTATATGTCCGGAATTACTTTTGGCATAAAGTCCTTTTAAGCTTAAAGACAGATGAGTTTCCAGAAAGATAGATACAGATCCCTACTATGTTCCATTAGATACAATGTGGGAAGAAAAGCCCCACTTTAAGGCTTTGAAAGCTTATGAAGCCTTATAAGGAGAAATGAGAACAGAGCGACACCTAGGGAGCAAAGGCAAGTAGGCCCATAACAACTGGGATCCTCTCCCTCTTTAAGTGGCTCACGGAAGAACAAACATTCACCACCATTTCAGCTGACAAGAGGCAAACAGGCAGTTGTGGGTGATTTCTGACAGTACACATGTTGACTTGTAGGACTCCTAGATGTGGAAACATGAGAGAACATATCAAACAATACCATCAGGAAAGTGAAAAAACCCACAGAATGGGAGAAAATATTTGTGAATGATCTGACAAGGGACTTATACCCAGAATATATAGAGAACTCTTAAAACTCAATAATGAAGAAACAAACCACTTCAAAAACAGGCAAAGGATCTTGACAAATTTCTCCAAAGAAGATAAGAAAATGGCCAATAAGCACCTGAAAACCATAATGAGATACCACTTCACACCCACTAGTATGGCTAATATAAGAAAAAGTAACAGGATATAGTGAAATTAAAGCCTTTTTACATTGCTGGGAATGTAATGTAGCACAGCAACAGTCTGGTAGTTCCTTAAAATGCTAAATATAGTTACCATGTGAACCAGCAATTCTAATCCGAGGTATATACCCAAGAGAAATGAAACGTATGTCTACACAAAAATCCGTACATGAATGTTCACAGCAACATGGTTCATAATAGCCAAAAGGTGGAAACAACTCAAATATTCATTCACTGATGAATGGATAAACAAAATATGGTATATCCAAATAATGGAATATTATTCACTCATAAAAGGACAAAAGATACTGATACATGTTCCAATGTGAGTGAGCCTTGAAACTATTATGTTAACCAAAGGATTTTAAGCCAGCAAAAAGGCCACATATTGCCTTAGTCCACTTATGTGAAATGTCCAGAATAGTAAGTCTATGAAGACAAAGCACACTAGTGGTTGCCTAGGATTGGGTGAGTAACTGCTAATGGGTATAAGATTTCTTTTCTGAGTGATGAAAATGTTCTTAAATTGATTGTGGAATGATTGAACAATTCTGGAACATACTAAGTTGAAACTACTGAGCTGTACACTGTAAATGGGTGAATTTTATGGCATGTAAAATATATATCAATAAAGCTATTTTCCAAAGATTTTTTTTAACTTACTTATTTGAAAGAGAGAATGAGAGAGAGGGAGAGGGAGAAGTAGGCTCCCCACTGAGCAGGGAGCCTGACACTGGGCTTGATCCCAGAACCCTGGGATCATGACCTGAGCTGAATGCAGACATTTAACCAACTGAGCCATCCAGGCAACCCAATAAAGCTATTTTTTTTTTTAAAGGAAAGGATAAATTAATCATCAGATGTCAAGTCTTTGACTTCATACTCTGTCTCTAAAACTGCCAGTACTTCTCTGTCACATGGACTATGTTTAAGTTCCAATAATTTATAGTCTAATCCCTGAATGCCCTATTTAATGGCTCTGTCCTCTGATGAAGATCCACTGTATATTCAGGACTGCAGGAGACATTAAATAAGAAATATCCAAAAGAGTAGAGGCAAATAGTAATGAGGGAGATGGGGTGGTCAATTCTTATAATCACAGATCTAGGCTTTCAAAGATCATGTCAAGTTTTATGGGAGTTTTATAGAAGAACATAAAAGATTTCTTAAAATTTCCTAGTCTGGTATGTTTTTGTATTTTTGTCTCTACTACTTCTCCAGGTAAACAACAACTGGTATTTAAATCCCAAAGCTCACCCCAAGAATAAACAAAGAAAATCTTACATCATTTCGGTCCTTGATTAGTCTCTCCTCTAGTTCATGGGCTAATTGCAAAAGCCACCATTGTACCTAAAAAAGTGTTGAGACTTTAATCTTTCATTTAAAAACTCTAGGTTTGTTATAATACTAGATGGAGGATTTGTTCTGTTCTCCCACAAATGTAAATGTACAGTAAAGTCTCCCCATAACCAAGGGATCACCAGATCATAGACATTTTCTGACCTGCCCTACCTCAAGATTTTCATTTTCTTTTCAGACTGGCATGCCATCAGGTGAACTTCAGGCATGTTCCAGCTCTGAGAAAAAAGAACACACGCAAAGTTGGGGCATAATATCCCAGGCCTTCCACGTTACCACCTAACAAAAAATGAGTAATTTCATTTCGAACTTCACTTAGTTCCATTTTATTTCTTTTTGGATGGAAAAAATAATACATAAAGCTCAACACACACACACACACACACACACACACACACACACACAGACCTTCGTACTTTACAACAGAAAGTTTCCACCTAACTTATTAAATGTTCTGCAGTTATCAAAATCTACCCACTAACCCCTTTAAAAGAGGCAATGTTCTTGTCAAGAAGTCCTACCTACCTGTTCCCGAGTAGCCAGAGCCGTCTTTCCTGGGAAGTTCTTGCTGCAGCCAATGGTTTTAGGTAGTTTCCTGGGTTTAACTGGATCATGTTCAATCCCACGGCACATGGCATATAGCCACGATCTAATAAAAGCAGCAAAAAAAGCTTTAAGGCGAAAGCAAATGATTATTCTTGTTAAAATAAAATACCTACATTGCACTACACTTTTATCTCCTTCATGGAAAAGGAAAATTTTGTCTAAAATTAAGTATACCTTACCTCTGACAGAATCCCTGCCCTTCCCAACGAATTCTAATGCAATATATTGCCAAGGAGAGGGACACTTGGTTATGCTAAAATTAAAGCCAAGTCATTTATATTTTTGGAAAATCACGGAGCAAGCCACCGATTCATATCCCCCAAATTTCTGGTACTTACTACAAAGATTTTAAGCATTTTAGCACACAGAAATGATGTATATATATGTCCAAGCCTATCAACCTAGTTAGGTAAATGAAAAACCACTCCAGACAGGCCACAGTGATCTAATATTTTAAAGCAAAAGGACCAATGAAATTACCTCAAGGAACAAATCTTAAAGATAGGTCTAAATTTTACTGGATGCTTTTGTCCATATTTGAACTTAGCATCTCCATAAAGTTTATGATTGAAAAGTAATAGGAATCGCTTACCCATTCTTCTCCCCAAAATGACTCTGGAGCTGAGATTCAGTGAACTGAGTCAGTTCACCCATGTATTCCACCCCCAGGATTTCAATGACAGAGGCACCTAGTTTTCCTCCAAGACTACGGCTAACAAAAGAGATAAAGAATTTATAGGTCACATCATAAATATCTGGTTAGCAGCTGACATAAGAAATTTTGCTTGTGTAAGTAGTTCTCCTGAGGATTCAGGGAAAATGAGAGCACTTATTGGTCAGTCTTGTAAACTATTAATTTTCTAGTATAAGACTGGATGATTCTGGAAATTCAAATACACTAGGAGTTAGGACCTAGGAAGATTAACAATAGCATCAACAAAAGGTTAAAGTTGTTGATTAGTTTTCAAGTCAACTGTATGTAAAACTTTTAATTGTACAGGATCTACTGTCCCATTTAGGGATTAAAATTCTAACCCCAGGGGCACCTGGGTGGTTCAGCCAGTTAAGCATCTGCCTTTGGCTTGGGCCATGATCCCAGGCTTTTGAGCAGAATCCCTGCTCATTTGGAAGCCTGCTTCTCCTTTTCCCTCTTCTCCTCCCCCAGTTTGTGCTTCCTCTCTCGTGCTCTCTCTCAATAAGCAATTTTTTTTTTCAATAAGCAAAATCTTTAAAAAATTTCCAACCTCAAAACAAATACCTTTCATGGCCCAAACCTTTTATATTTAAGAATATAATAAAAATTCTTGGGGTGCCTTGGTGTCTTGTCAGTTAAACATCTGCCTTTGGCTCTGGTCCTGTTTCCAGGGTCCTGGGATCAAGCCCCACATTGGGATCCCTGCTCAGTGGAGAGCCTACTTCTCCCTCTTCCTCTGCTGGCTGCTCCCCTTACTGTGCTCTCTCTCTCTTTCTCTGTGTCAAATAAATAAAATCTTTAAAAAAAAGAATATAATAATAAGTCTTAAGCTTGGCCTTTGAGGCCACCTATAATCTGTCCTCGACCTACCTTTTCAGTACTATTTCTCTCACATAATTCTTTTTTTTTTTTTTTCACATAATTCTTTCTGGTCCAGTTAAACTGGTTTAAATTCCAGCTCACTGAAACTACCTTATACTTTTCCCCTCTGTGTTTTCAAAACATTACTGAAATCAGAATTGTTTTTCATTTCTCATCTGACAAAACAAAATGTCATGTCTTTTTCATAAATCCTCAGATCTCTTTTCCATGAACTCTGGTAATTACCTGTACAACTCACTTAGCAACTACTCATGTACAGTCTTTTTTTTTTTTTTAAGATTTTATTTATTTATTTGACAGAGATCACAAGTAGGCAGAGGCAGGCAGAGAGAGAGTGGGGGAAGCAGGCTCCCTGCTGAGGGGAGAACCCGATTTAGGGCTTGATCCCAGGACCCCAGGATCATGTCCTTTGCCAGAGACAGAGGCTTTAACCCACTGAGCCACCTAGGTGCCCCATTCATGTACAGTTTTGATAGCACTTTCACTGTTGCTTTCAACTGTTACATCTTGTCCCTTCCACAATATTTTACACCATTGTCAAGCACACACATTGGTATGGTCAGCTTAGTTATTTATGTTATTTTGCTTTTTCTCTCATATGTAGTTTGGGAGTAATTCAGCAGCCCTGAACACCTTGATCTCATATTAGAAGAAAAATAAGTAAAATTTCTATTTGTTTTGTTATTTAGTAACAGACTTGAATAAAAAGGCTAGAGGGAAATTAAATATATAGCTAAAAACCAGTTCTTTTTTTTTTTAAAGATTTTATTTATTTATTTGACAGAGATCACAGGTAGGCAGAGAGGCAGGCAGAGAGAGAGGAAGGGAAGCAGGCTCCCTGCTGAGCAGAGATCCCGATGATGCGGGGCTCAATCCCAGGACCTTGGGATCACAACCTGAGCCTAAGGCAGAGGCTTTAACCACTGAGCCACCCAGGCACCCCAAACCAGTTCATTTTTAAAATTCAGGATTAAATAACTTCCACAGATAATCCAGAATTGAATCATCAGGAACAAAAGTCTCCGTGTTTTTCAAAATTTCCTGTGTTATCACCCTTCTACCTTCCTGGCTACCTACTTTTCGTGGCTCCAGTCTTTCATAAGGAGCAGAAGAAACCAGAGAGTACCTGCATGAAGTATGTGAGTGAAATGGAAGGTACTCCTTGAATACTTACATTTTGCCAATAGGCATTTGGCTGAAGAGCTGTGGAACTGACCCATGTGAGACTAGGGTCTGGCGGTTGGGCTTGTTTAGTCCACAGGCCAGTTTTGCCAAGACCTGGAGCATGGAAAGGATAAAAACGTCCTTACTGCCAACCTCACCCACACGGAGAGTTGGTGAATATTAACACACACAAACAAACACAGGCACCGCTTAAGGGCTGTAACTAATGGTTTCCACATTAAAACGAAAACCAAAACCAGAAACTCAAGACATCTCTAAACTTTGGTATCCCACAACATCCTCAGTGGAAACTATGACCCATTATCATCATCCTCATTGTTCTCTCCACATCCTCTATTCTCAGTTTTCCTTTGTCATTTTTTCCATCCCCATCTATTCCTTAAGGTTCTCTGACTTCAAGAGGGTAAAAAGTCCAGAGAAGCTGCAGAAGAAACTTCTATATGATGCATTTCTTGGCATGTCCATATAAAAATGCTGAAGCCAACCTGTTTTACCCTACCCCATTTATTTACATTTCTTGATTAATGGTTAGTCCATTTTAAGTCCTGGATTTACATAGTTTACCATAATTTAGATATCTGTGATAGAGATTGGACTCAAAATGATCATCCAATAGCTTACATCTTATACTAGAAACAAGACTTCAAAATGAAAAAAACCCTAAGTCCTTGAGAACTCTTTTGAAAGAATAAGGTGCTTCAGTGGTATCATTTCACAAATTATAATTGGTAGGAAAAGTATAAAACCATCCTTTAAATTCATAGAAGAGATTCTCTGGAACTTCTACTAGGCAATATTTAGTCTTGTTTAAATTACTATAGTGGGACTTTGGTTTTTCCTCTCTTCACCCAATCAGAAAAATACTCTAAAACTCTGTGGGATAGTTTGGCAATTGGAGGAAGGGGGCAAAGGTAGGAACCAGGAATAATCAGGCACTGCCCAATTATTGAGCCTAGTCAGAAGGGGATGAAGATCCCAGACCCTCACTATACTTTAATAAAACCAGTTATTCAGCCCCTGGATTACTGATAATTGTCTGTAGTCCCTAAATCAAAATAGCAGTCTAAATTAATAAAATTTTATTATTCCATCTTTCTTACTGCTCACTAGAAAGGAGGGAATAGGCAAAAGCCTAAAATACTCAGGCAATTCCACAGAAGTAGTGGGATAATACTAGGATATTCAGCAAGTGAAAAGAAATAGGTTTGTATATAAAATTCAAAGATTGACATATCTATACATACTTCAGTCATTAAGGAAATATTTTGGACACAACTATATAAATAAGCATTTTCTGCAGATTTTTTAGATTGCTTCTTAGGAAAGTACATGTTCAATGACAATTTCCCTTGTTAGAGAATTACTCAGGCCTTTATTTGGTCTGAAAAACATTTTTTTTAAAGATTTTTATGTATTGGAGAGAGAGGGAGGGAGGGAGAGAGAGCGTAGAGGGAGAGGGAAAGCAGACTCCCTGCTGAACAAGGAGCCTGACACAGGGCTTGATCCCAGGAGACTGAGATCATGATCTGAGTGGAAGGCAGCCACTTAACCGACTGAGCCACCCAGGTGCCCACACAAAACAAATCTAAATAGAAACCTATTTCAAAGTATACATGTAATGGTTTAAATGCCCCACTCATATCCATCCTGGCTGCATTTAACTACAGATATGTTTCTCTTTGAAACCCACTATTAGAATTCACCTTATTATGTGAAATTCCAGCTGAACACTGAAAGCCCGTCTCCTTCTCTATGGCTGCTCTCATTTCCTCCACAATCACTGCTCCAACAGTGAGCTGCAGGTCTGGAGAGGTGGGGTTATCAATCTGAAGAGAATCAAGCCATTGAAATAAGCCTTGTTTTCGCGTCTCCTCTGAAAAAATTGAAAGGCTGCATTTAGACATTTTTTTAAGTCAGGATTTTGTGTTCTCTAATACAGAAATGCTTCCTTTTCACAGTACTTTAGCTAATATATGTTTTCTTTTCTGTTTTTTTTTTTTTTTTTTTTTT
>RCUC01120749.1:0-12642 GCA_003697995.1 Taxidea taxus jeffersonii
ATTTGAAGCCACGTTCCTTATTTGCTCAATTTTTTGCTTTCAGCTTGTCTCTAGGATTTTTGGCTCTTGCCTCAAGCTCTTCTCTTAGATAAGAGGTCAGAGAACTAGTTCTCCAAGGAGCCAGCTAGCAAATGTTGTAGGCTTTGTGGACCATAATCTTCCTCTTTGCCCCAGAGCAGTCTGAAACAATATGTAAATGAAGGGGTGTGGCTGAGTCTAGTTAAACATTTCTTTTGCCTGGCACCTGCCTGGCTCAGTGGGTTAAGCCTCTGCCTCCCACTGGGGTCATGGTCTCGGGGTCCTGGGATCTAGCCCCATGTGGGGCTCTCTGCTGAGCAGAGAGCCTGCTTCCCCATCTCTCTCTGTCTGCCTCTCTGCCTCTCTGTGATCTCTGTCTGTCAAATAAATAAAATCTAAAACAAAACAAAACACCAAAACATTTATTTTGCAAAGACACACAGGGCCTTTATTTACCTTTGGGCCTTGTCTTAGATGTTGGCATCTAATCTCTTTACCATGTGTATTCTTTTTTTAAGATTTTATTTATTTATTTGACAGACAGAGATCACAAGTAGGCATTGGCAGACAGAGAGGGAGGAGGAAGCAGGCTCCCTGCTGAGCACAGAGCCGGATGTGGGGCTTGATCCCAGGACTCCGGGATCATGACCTGAGCGGAAAGGCAGAGGCCCAACCCACTGAGCCACCCAGGTGTCCCTACCATGTGTATTTTCATATGCGAATACCTCTATCTTTCTATGTCTGCTGTGAAGAGTTTTGAAACTAAGGGGATCAATGGCCAAATGTATCAAAGGTTGGGAGTTTGTGTTTTATCCTGAAGATACCCTATGGAGTATTTTGTTGTAGGGAGAAGGGACAAGCTCATAAAGATGGAGAACTACAAAAACTTTTTTTTCCATTTTTTATTTTGGAAAAGAGGAATATACTCTTTGTTGAGCTGGTTGATGAATTTTTCAAATTGCACTCAACTGAACAGCTTGGTGATCATCAGCCTAGCACACATTCGTTAAGTGCTTACCCTTTTCAAGGCCCCGTGCTAGGGACTGTATGATTGCCTTCAAAAGGGGATCTCAGAGGTATGTGCTCTTGTCTCTATTTTATGGATAAGGAGGCAGTGCCAGTCAGTTGCCCAAGGGCACAACGCTGGTGAATGGCAGAAAGAATATGACATCCATGCTCTTCCACGCTTAGCTGCTGCTTATACTTGGCCGTCCTACTGTGAAGTGAGGACCGCGTGACCCAGAAGAGGTGCAGAAGCTTCTGTGTATCTGTACTCTAGATGTAAACCCTTTCCTGTGCTCTTTCCTGTAGGGCTCTGGATTTTGGATCGTATGTTTCAAGCCTTTAGGCAAAGGGTTTTTATGAAGTTTGAGTTTTTTAACATTCCTGAATATAACAGCTATTTAATTGGTACGTGTAAAGTTTGATGTATAAAGATAGAATAATTTTTTTTTTTTTTCCTGTGGCCTTAATTCCTTTGTCAGCCTCCCAGTCTAGTCTGGCCAGTTTTACTCAAATTTAGCCATTTCCTATTCAAGTCAACTTTTTTTTTTTAAAAGATCTTATTTATTTATTTGTTAGAGAGAGAGAGAGAGGGAGCGAGTGAGCACAGGCAGACAGAGTGGCAGGCAGAGGCAGAGGGAGAAGCAGGCTCCCTGCCGAGCAAGGAGCCCGACCGATGTGGGACTCGATCCCAGCACGCTGGGATCATGACCTGAGCCGAAGGCAGCTGCTTAACCAACTGAGCCACCCAGGCGTCCCTCAAGTCAACTTTAGATGTTTTCTCCCCTCTTCTATTCCTTCCTAGAGTTAATATTATTAAGAACCACTACTTGGCCCACACTCTCTAGGCAAGGAAGTGTGAGACAAAACCTACATATTAAGGACTAGCACAGTGGGTTGGGGGAGTGAGGGGAAAAAGCGCCCCAGGAAGGAAGGAAGCAAACACGAGTTAGGAGAGGAACTGAACTGGCTGCAGTTAGATGAACACAGATGACTCCTGCCCATTGGTCAAAGCTTTGTCCACCCTTTGGGGTTTTGTCAAAGCTCCCCACCAGGCAACTGTGGGGGAAGCTACATCCTATGTCCCAAGAGCCGAGCTTGCATCTTGAAGAGAAGAGGCAGAGTCCTCCATGACCTGATGGTGTTGGGCTTGGCAGCCAGAGATATTGGAGCTTCTTGGTTGTGGTGTGATGGAGGGTGTGCTGCAGCCCAGCCTTCATGGGGGGATGAGGTGGGGGTGTGAATAGATGAGGCCAGGTGGTTATGGACACAGTTCTCCACTGAGCAAATGGCCAGTGACAGGGAGGCAGGCGGGACTGGGTAAATCTGAGGAGGACCATCAACCAGGTCCTGTACCAGGACTTCCCGTGTATCTCAGCATCTGCAGAGAAGTAGCCAGATCACTTTTTAGATTGGACTCCTTTATTATTCTGGCTTGTTCTGCTGAGATGTACAGTCATCCTCTCAAGTCCAACCACGGTCTCTGAAGAAATGCTGCATTACTACTCCTCCTTCATTTTGACCTGGGGGGCTGGTTTCTCTTTTCAGATGATGCCTTTTACCTGCTCAGGGGATGGAAGGTTTTACTGTTTCTCCAAGTTGCTTTGGATGTGTGGGAAGTGACTGTGTTCACCTCACAACACCAGTATGGTGAGATCTAAAGAACTCTGCTGACCTAATTCCATGCAGGTTATGGGCCACAATTGTCCTCTACTCTAAAATTCTGAAAACTGAATTGGATTCTGTAATTTCCATACCTATGGGGCCTGAAGGAGGAGCCAGGCAGGAGTTTATTATCACATCAACTACTTTCTTTCTTTCCTCTTCTTTTAATGAGACTTCTGTTCTCCTCAGCTAAGAGATTCACTTTTTTAAGATTTGGTTGGTGGATATTGGGGTGGGAATGTAGTCAAGCTTCTGTCTAAATTTTCCTGTCTAAGGTAGATTTTGAAGACTTTTACACTTAACGGTCAAACATTTTAATTCTTTTTTCTTTCAAAGATGATGGTATACTTTCTTCCTTTTGCAGAATGCTGAATTCCATTTTCCTGGTGATAGATCATAAGAAAATACTATGGTAATTGGAGGTTAGGGAGATAATAGAAAAAACATATATAATCTCACCACTTGTGTACCAAATTGAGGAATGAAATCCACTCCTGTTGAGGAACTGGGTTAGGGCTTATACTTCTTTGGGAAACCATCATTTTCCCTGGAAGAGTCCACTAGTTTGTCAGTGACCTTGGCTCCCTGTCTCAGTGTCCATGACAGACACCGTCCTTAATTAAGCACACACAGTTCTCTATATAGGGAGGTGTCTTCAGTCCTCATTCTTTCTCACTGTGCTTTCTCCACAGCATATAAGGTCTGTTGGGTGCTAGCATAATGGCTTCTCTGCCCTCCCTACCCCCCATTTCTAACCTCAGGTACTATATTCCATTGACTTCTTATGCTGAAATTTACTCCCTTAGCACAAAAGCCATGACCAGGCATCACTCAACAAGCTCTCAGAAATAAGCATGAGCTGATTTCTGGGTTTGGAATCTACCAGTGCTATTATCAAAAGAAATCATTTACATTTTCTGCACGTCTGAACTTTGCCTGCCTTGGAGAATGGCAGGGAAGGAAAGCTAATACAATTTGATAAAATGGCTAAAATGAGTCTATTTACAGTCCTGCAGCTTTTAGAGCTGAGAATTTAAATATAGCCACATAGTCACCCATAAATGTAAATGTATGTGTATTTGGGCAGAGAATGGGAGCTGAGAGTCGATTTTGGACTTGAGGTTCAATTTTCCTGCTGGAATAAATATTGAAGCTTAGGTTGACTGCATTGAAAATTCTATCAATTGTTGGACTGGCTTCTTACTCTCCTTTCGTTGGATTTTTTTAATCCACAGGATGCGAATGTCTGGGTTGGTTTTTTTTTCCCCTCTCCCTTTCTTTTCTCTCTGCCTTTTCAGCTTTGTTCCTTGCTCCCGCCCTTGCAGCTCCTTCCCTGAAATGGCAGTGAACCCTGGTGTCAGCATCATTGTTTTACAATGAGGGAGCCGCATTTCTGACAGTTTCCACCCTGATCCTGGCCGTGCTGGAAATACCAGAAGAATGGCAGACATGGAAATGCCTCCCATGTATATTCATTTGGTATTTGGTTCTAGTACCGAATATGAATGGGTATTGAATTTTATTTCCAAGTCAATATTGAACTCAAATGTCAGTCATTTGTAGAGGGTACATTGTAAGTAAGCATTACCTCTCTGGTCTTTTCAATATCAAATCAGGGCATATCAGCGAATGCAAGTTTGTGTTGTGCACAAGACCGTGTGCCAAGCTTTCCAGGGGACGCAGCAGTAGACAGAACGGGTCCTGGCTCTCCAAAGTTGCAGTGCTATTTGGAGAGGCAGGACATGTGCAACTGCCTTCCTAAATTCATAAATAACTCAAAGATTATAGTGGCTGATATGGAAATTTCTTCAGTTAAGTCCTCTGGAAAATGGACATGATAATGTTCTCTTATTTTTTTAGAGTTGTGCTGATTGGTGAAAAAAAGAAATGAGAGGACATAGGAATTTAGTTGGGTCATGAAGAGAGGTTTGCAATAAGGAGAGATAGAGAAAAAACTTGGCCAGTGGGCACCCCGGGGGGGCAGGGCAACATCATCCCCTTATGTTCCTTTTCCCTTTTCCTCTTGCTTCTCAACACTGTGTGAAATAAAAACTCTGGGGGGAAGAGGGAACCAGCTTAGCAAGGAAATTGTTCAGCCTATATCCTCTAAGCAAGGTAGCCAAGTCCCATTTGAACACTTCTTTTCTTGACCTTAGGACTTGATCTTTGTGTTGCCGGACATGCAAGATGAGCAAGCCCAAGTCCTTTGGTGCATATGGCACACTGCCTGGAAATCTGTTGGATCTTTCTGGTTGCCTGTGCGAGCCTACAGGTGCATGAAGTTGTAAGACTGCTCCAGACCTCGATGGCATTGAGAGTTGCCTTTGGCTTTTGTATCCAAGCTTTAGGTATCTTCCATGTGTTGGTCTCTAAGGGTAAATGCTTCCAACTGTTCCAAAGTAGCAGGCAGACCATTTGAGGAAGAAGTGTCATATTCTCTAGGTTACCCACTGTCTTTTATTTCTAGTATTGCTTGATTGTGAAAATTTAGTGCTAGATATAAAGAAGGAGGGAAAAAAAACGACTTAGGTGTGCCTGAAGAATTTAGGATGAGTACATCTTACAGGGTTTTCAGGAAGAGTTCAGGAAGTGGCAAAAATGTTTTTGGACACACTGAAAAACCTAGAATGGCAAATCAGTTTTTGTTTTTTTTAATTTTAATTTTTTTTTCAAATCAACTTTTATAATTAAAGTCTTTACTTTAAAAAAACATTTTGGATGAAGATGCTAGAATTATGGCAAGGAGATAATATTTTTTTTTCCTCTTTGACTTAGCTTTGTGTGAAAAATGTTTCTCTAGTAATCGGCTCTTGGCAGTTTCTCAAATGCTTAGATTCTAGCGTCTCTTCTCTTCCCATGTCTGTTACTTATATGACCTTTTCGGGATTATCATAGATTTCTGGAATTTAATTTATTATTTTTTTAATTACATGTGATGTGTTATTTTGGAGTAGTGTTGTTGGAGTCCAGAGCCAAGAGCCAAGAAAGAACTCCTGAGACATTTTCAGTGTAAAAAACTGGTTTTAGTAAAGCTCAGGGACAGGACCCGTGGGCAGAAGCAGCTGCTGGCGTGGATTGTGAGGTGCATCTGATGACAAAATTTGGGTTTGGGGGAAGTGAAGATAAAGGGAAATTCTGAAAGGATTTTCTTTTTCTTTTCTTTTATATATTTATTTTAAGATTTTATTTATTTATTTATGAGAGAGAGAGAGACAGAGGGAGAAGCAGGCTCCCCATGAAGCAGGAAGTCCAATATGGGACTCATCCCAGGACCCCAAGGTCATGACTTGAACCAAAGGCAGAAGCTTAACTGAAGGAGCCACCCCAGGGCCCCCTAAAGGATTTTCATATGCTAAAGACTCATAGGACACTGACTCCTGGCTATTGTCAAGCAAGGCTGTCTTTCCTGGTAGCAAAGCATTAGCAGCAGGACAGCGGGGAGTGTTCTGGAAGACTGTTAAACTCTGCCTGTCTCAAGTATTTGTGGATGGGCTGCAGGTTATAAGGACTTCACTGTGTGAAGTTTTGGGGCAGAAATTTTAGACAGCTGTGGACTCTGCCCTTCGTGCTTACCCATACATTACTCAAATCCCTTCCAGTGAAAAAATGAATTTAGTCACACCGAGAGAACAGTGTTCTTCATGGCCATTGCGTCGTCCATCCCCCTAACTTGTAAACTGTTCTCAGTCCTGGGCGGTGAAGGCACTCACAGCCTGCAGGCTCCAGCAATTCTCCGGCTTTTCTCTAGCAGGCTGACCAGCCCCTACTCTGATTCTGCAGTCGGACCTTTTTGCCCTGTCTCTGATCTCCGGTGTCGGCTTCTGCCATTCTGAGTGACGCCCAGCTCTAACAGAACACACCGGCACCCTGCCGTCCCCTCCCAGCTCACACGTCAGGTTCATTTTTGAGGGTCCTTCCGTGTCTGACAAGCTACATTTGTGCCCTGGTCACTTGTCCCTGGGGTGTCCAGTATTCTCATAGTGCCCTGAAGGTTTCCTTCTCAACATTTGCTGTAATTAGTAATTATGTGCTGCTTTGCTTGGTTGCTCACTTAATCCCATTATCCTAGGCTAGATTTCAAGCTCTTCAAGGGCAGAACTGTTCCTCTTTTCTGTTAATTTCTCAGCAGCTACTACTGGGCCTGGTACACGGTAGCTGCTTATAGATCTCTGTTGCCTGGATGGATGGATGGATGGACGGACGCATGCACGCACAGGTGCCTGGATGGAGGGGAGGAAGGATGGTTCATCTTGGCCCATTTCAGGGAGGCAGGATGGTGGGGTATTTGTCACACCACAGTGCATGGGTTGATGATCAGCTGAGTCTCTTGGCTGTGTGACCTTGAGCAAGGGATTTAAGTTCTCTGTGCCTCCAGGATATGGAAGAAACACACATAACAGAATGATTTTGAAGAACAAGGAGATCATCCATATAGAGCACTTAGAAAAGTACCTAGCACATAGTAAATTAGAAAATCATTGCTAAGATAGAGGTGCCCAGATGCCTCAGTTAGTTAAGCATCTGACTCTTGATTTTGGTGCAGGTCATGATCTCAGGGTCATGAGATCGAGCCCAGGCTGGGCTCCATGCTCAGTGCAGAGTCAACCTGAGATTCACTCTCTTGCTTTCCCTCTACTACTGCCCCACCCACCTGCACACACTCTCTTTAAACAAACAAATGAACAGACAAGAATTGTAACTAAGATGAAGTCATTTTTTTTTAGACTATCTGGTTACAATAAGTAAATACTAAGTATTAGACTAATGTAGGGCAATATTATTGATGTAATTTACAACATGCTTTTTGTCATCAGATGGGGCAAATTAAAATATTTATTAATTCCTTGATGAATGTAGAATTTAATTTCCTTCCTCTGACGTTAAGTTTCACTCCCTAAATGAGTAAGTAACTCCAATAAAAATCTGAACTTTTCCTTTTCTAAAACTGCATTTTATGACAAGTGAGGTCATGTCATGGCCCTCAGCTGAAAGACTCTGAGCATGTTTGTTTTACTTTTTAAACTTAAGGAAAACCAATACATCTTGTGTGTGCTATTAAGAAAAAAAAAATCTATTTGATTTCATTTGTTCGCCCAATAATCCTTATAGAGGGATTCACTCTCCCCATTTGACAGATAAGAAAGCCAGACCTGGACTGATTGAATGAACTGCCAATTCAGTATAACAGAGATTTATTGAACACCTGCTCTGTGCCAGGTGCTCTGAGAGATAGAAAGAGGACCGAGGCTCTGGTTGCCCTCCCAAGTTGTTGAGGTTCACCAGGAAGGAATATAATGTATAATGTGCAGGCATGGAGCTGCTGACTCAGAGCCACCCCCTGCCCCACCAGCCCCCTTCCTCTGCATGTCCTGGAGGCAATGAGTGTGTTCATGGAGGAAGCAAGGCTGAGAGCCACAGCCCTTGTAAATGGGAATCAAAATGGATGACATGAGAAACATCTCATCTTCAGGCCTAATAAAGAACTTTCCAAGCATGACAACAATTCCTAAATCGTTGGGGCTTCCCCACTTCCTCACTGTCAAAACAGTAAAACTAATTGCCCCCAGGCTCCTTGGTTATCTGCAATCCAGCTGCTGCTTTGACCACTTGAAAAATGAACAGGCCCCCCAGAAGAGGTTTGTTTCCAGGAAATGGTAGAATTCTTGCTGAGTAGGTACCCGCCTGCTTACTGTACCTGGGCAGGCCTCCTCTTGGGCCCCTGGTGTTCCAGGATCCTGGGTAAGTTGCTAGCAGTCTTCTTGTCCTGTGTCCTTCTTTAAATCACCACATATTTTGTAAGCTTTTTTCTCCCTTGAGGTAGAAAAACAATAGTTTTCATTATTTGAGCTTCTGCAAATCACTGAAACTTACTGAACTTAATTTCCTCACCTGTACAATAGAAATAATAGCGATCTTAAAGTCTGCCTCTAAGGCTTGTTGACACTGGATCAGTGATGGAATACCCCCTTTTTTTCACCCCCTTGATTTATATTCTCCTTGGAGGGGAACAAACTATAAACAATCAAATGACTATAGAAGATGTTTGATGGTGCAGTGCTGTGCAGACAATGAGGAGGGGCTGGAGAGAAGATGGGCAGGGGGCTGTTGCTCGTAGGGTGAGCAGAAGGTCACCCTGAGACAGTGACCTATCAGCACATGAGCTCTGGTGGGAATAGTTCAAAGTGGACCTAACCAGATAGCCATCTGTGCAAAGGCCCTAAGGTGGGAAAATAGGAAGGAAGTTGGTGTGGCTAGAGCTGAATGAACAAAGGGGAGTTGGTAGGTCAGTCATCAAGGGAAGAGGGGTGGGGGGTAGGCCCAGACCACAGTGAACCCTGCAGGCCTTGGCAGGAATTGGGGGTTTCATTCTAAGTGAAGTGGAGAGTCGTGGAGGGTTCTGGGCATTGGCGTGACATGATCTGATTGATGTTTTAAAAGTAGGATTCTGGGAGCACCAGGGAGGCTCAGTCAGTGAAGCAAACGTCTAATTGTTGATTTGGGGTCCAGTCATGATCTCAGGGTCATGAGCTCGAGCCCTGCATCAGGCTCAGTGCCGAGTCTACTTGAGATTCTCTCTCTCCCTTTCCTGCTCCTCCTCCTGCTCGCTCACGCATGTGTGCTTGCTCTCTCTCTCTCTCTCTCTCAAAATTGAAACAAAATATAAATATATCACTCTCCTTTTGGGTGGGAAGTATACTGTGAGGAGGCAAGGTAGAATGAGAGCAGTTTTCGTGTGTGTGATAGATATGCTATTTCTGAGATGTTGAACTGAGTAGTCTAATAGGAATCTAAGAGTTCTAAGGGTTTCTGAGAGCTGAAGATGGATATGTGTATTGGTTGGTACATTCCCCACTTGTGGATTACAAAGGGCTCTACAGCCAGGACCTGGAAAGTCATCATGGGCCAAGTCTGGAGGGAGGTAGAGTCACAAAGCCGGAGCTACCAGGACTTGAACCTGCTAATGACCAGTCCACACAGGGGTCACCCACTGTAGACACTGAGGGTCCTGAGAGGACGCACCCTCTCTGTCAGGTTGTCAAGGAAGGGTTCTTCTGGATACAGTCCACGATTAAGGACAATCTCTGAAGTAAGGTGTAATTGCTTAAAGAAAACTAAGTTTCCAAACAGAGGAAAGATGAATTTCTGTCACAAAGGGAGATTTGGTACTGTGCTTACAGATGGGAACTAGAAAGGAGAGGAGATAAATTATGGAAAATGGTCACACTTTCTTTTGCCCACACGATTTGCAGTGGGTACATTTTGATCCTGATAAATAACAAACGTTTTTGGCAGAGAGTCTGGGCCTAGTGAGCACCTGGTGAATGTTACCCCACGGGCTCACACAATAGTCAGGAAAGAGTAGAATGCAGGAGGACCATGCCACTCATCGGTACTTCCCCCAGAGAGCTGGTGTTTAGTGGTAGTCAGGACTCCCAGCATGAGGAAATGCCCTTTGTCCTCTCTCTCCAACTGCTGAAAATCAAATGGGGCCAGAAAGCCCCTCTGTAGTCCCTCTTGCTCCTCCTAGCTACCGTGCAAGGCCAGGTAACAAATAAAGAAGAAGCACAGCAGAGCATCAGTCACACCAGGAACGCCATTCATTACCCTAGGAAGAGACCAGCACCCTGTTATCCTCTTGCCCTGGCTCATGTCCGGGCCATAATCACATCCCATCTCCCCAGAAATCCCCATGTGGTTCTTGCAGGAGAAGAAAGGGCTGCTTTTCCAGAGTTCTCCACAAGTGCTTTCTCTTTTCAGTGCTTGGAATTAGTATTTGGAAGACTAGGCATTTATAAAATGTTGCCAGACACTATCCATTAGGGATGCTCTTAAGCCATCTCCAGGCTGGGGAATAAACTTCTCCTTCTTCTATGAATGAGTGGCGTGTCTTAAGATCTGTCTGATTTCCTTGGGCAGGACTTTTTTCTTTATTTAAAGGTTATGTCCTTGTGGCTTCGGCATCAGAAACAGCAATGGGTAATGCCTCATGGATGAAAATTGGCTACCAGAACGTGTTAATCAACAGTGCCCGTATATGCTCTTTTAAACTCTATGCTCCAAGACTTAAAAAGAAAAGACGGAGCATAGCTCTGTGCTGTGCTCAGTGGATTCTTGCAGAACTGATGACATTTCAGTCTTAGTCCCTGGCGGGTTTGTTAATGCCAGCCTGTGGCACTTACTGTCATGAGGAAGTGGAGCCTTTTACAGTGTTCTCTGCTGACCTGTCAGCCCCCTTGACTTTGGTCACTAGATCTGAGCTGCTACATTCTTAATTAGATCAAGATAGGATCTAATTTCGAGCTGAGGTTATACTAAATGTAGTATGATATCCTGGGTTGAGTCTTGGAACCGAAGGTAAACAATAGTAGATAAATTGGGCAAAATGCCAATAATTTCTTTAGTTAATGGTAACAGCTCAACTGAGAAGTATTGTACCAATGCCAATTTATTGGTTTTGATGAACATAACATGGTTATGGGACATAGGAGCAGTGGAAGAAGCTGGGGGACAGGTATACAATGGCATACTGTACTCTCTATGCAACTCTACTGGAAGTCTACATTTTTTTTTCACAATTAAAGGTTAAATAAAGGGGAGCCTGGGTGGCTCAAAGGGTTAAACCTCTGCTTTCGGCTCAGATCATGATCTCAGGGTCCTGGATCGAACCCTGCGTCAGGTTCTCTGCTCAATGGGGAGCCTGCTTCCCCTTCTGTCTGCCTGCCTCTCTGCCTACTTGTGATTTCTGTCTGTCAAATAAATAAAATCTTAAAAAAAAAAAAGTTAAATAAAGAATAGGCCTCCTATAGAGGGAGGTGGTTTTTGGATCTTGTGCCTTTCCAGTCTACCCCTAGAGGTAATGTCCCTGAGCACCTACAGTTCAATGAGAAGCATGTGTGGGAGAATAATGTACAACTCTAGAAGCTGTGTAGCCCAAGCAGTAAGCAGTCAGTGATGCTGCAAGGCGGATTGTAGTTGGGTCTGCAGTGCACGGGTGAGGAGACAACGTAGGAAGGAAGTCCTCCAAAGAGCACAGTTGGTGACAATAGACTCAATTGTGGCCCCTGCTCCTTGATCCACACACCTACTCTCACCTGGGGAGTTTGAATGCATTTGTTTCAGTCATGTCCCTGTGGTTTACTAACTGTGATATTGACAAATTCCTAAACTTCTCTGGTTGTCCATTTCCTCAATATAAATGAAGGAGATTGGGTTTCATGGCCCTTAAGGATTTGTGCAGCTTCAGAATTCTCTGACTTGCTGACCTACATGCAAAGTACTTTTTAATTGAAATGTTACCATTCAACTTTTCTATCCAGTGGAAATCCTTTCAAGATTTATGGAAAATAACCTTTGGATCTGTAGGGGGCTTATGTGACCTGTGAGCTCTCATCGACATTATTTTTTTTTCTCTGAATAATCCTCTCAAGTCCTTACTTCCAACTAAATATCTGCCAATCCCAGAAAGTGTGAGTGGTTGTAAGGGAAGTCTTTTTATAATTTATCATCAAATTTTCAATAGTGACTTTTTGCAGCTATTTGTATATATCTATTTTTTTTTATCTTAAACATATTATTGACAGTACAGGAATGAGGAGAGATTGACAGAGACAAGCTCTTCCAAAAGGAGGCACACATCACTGGTTGGCTTATAATGGGAAAATCACTATTACCTTACTGAATTTTATCTGAATTAATCAGAAAGACTTTCTGATTCATAGATTAATGTGATTTTGTCCTGTTTATGTAAGTTTAAGTATCATCTTAATGACCCCTTAGCTATTCTTATAAGGTTTGATGTTGGCAAATCAATATTAAGCAGATTAGGATCGACTGGTATTAAAATTTGAAATTTCTGAATCCTGGAAAAAATTTAACCAATGTGGATAGATTTTTAAAATTTCAATAATACTTGATTATGACCCACTTTATTACATAAGACCAAAATTAAAAAAAAAA
>RCUC01120750.1:0-19054 GCA_003697995.1 Taxidea taxus jeffersonii
CCCTTGGGTTAAGCACTGTTATGTCTTGTCTGGACCATTGCAGTGGCCTCTTCACTAACTTTCTTACTTGTTCTCCGTCCTCCAGTTCATTTTCCATGTTAGAATCATACTATCTCATTAAAAACATAAAACATATGCTTAAAAAAAAGCATAAAAACATGTGCTCTCTGCATAAAAACTCCCTGATCACCTACAGAATAAAGCCCAAAGTTTCTTAGCACTCAGGACTCTTGATTTTTTTTTTTTAAGATTTTATTTATTTATTTTAAGAGAGAGAGCACTAGAGAGAGACAGAGAGCAAGCACAAATGGGGCCAGAGGGAGAAGGAGACTCCCCACTGAGCAGGGAGCCCGATGTGGGGCTCGATCCCAGGACCCTGGGATCATGACCTGAGCCAAAGGCAGATGCTTAAAGGATTAAGTCACTGAGGCGCCCCAAGACTCTTGATTTTCTAGTTTTTGTTTGTCCAGCTTCATCTCCCAGTAGGCACCAGGCATTACCACCTCATCTCCCTCCACGATATTGTCTGAATTTCTCACCTTTCCCAGTACAAGTATTTGCCAACCTAGATGTCAGAATGTACACTCCAGAGCAATGAGCAGAAATGTAATGTGTAGTAATGGAGTTAGGCACAAGTGCCAAGGGAGGCCAGAGGAGCGTCCATCCACCCACGCGCTGGGGGAAGAGTTCCTTCTAGCCCCAAGGAGGAATTGCCAGGTGGAGTCAAAGGGATGAGGGTCAGCAGATACAAAGGCCAGGAGATGGAAGGAACACAGGTGCAGCTTTGATGGTGTTTAACATCTCACTGTCCAGTAGCAGAGCTGGTAGAATCCAGGGAGGGCGACTGGGGACTGGGGGTTGTAAACCCAGTTTAGGCCGCAGGGGATTCGGGGAAGCATGTTAGGGGCGTGGCTTCAAGGGATTTGCAGGACAATGAGATCCCTCTGGAAGGTAGAAAGAACCTAAGAAAATGCAAGGCATTGTCACTATTTCAGGAGAGAGAAATACTCTGAGGGACCACCAGGGCAATGAAGGCCATGCTCCTGGGATGGAGGGGAGCGCAGGAGGCGCCCAGACATGTTGGAGTTGATAAAGGGTAGGTGAGGATGTGTGCACACAGGAGCGATGTCAAGGAGTAATCGTATTATTTATGTGTGGAATTTTTGAGCATAATGCCTGTCTCGTTAGATTAAACATGTAAAGCTTTGTGCCTGGTGTCTGGTAGGTTTTTGAGAGGGTTTAAAGTTCACAAACCATTTTCAGTAGATTGCATGTGATCCTCAGAAGTTTGGGATACAAGAGCGGACAGTTTACAGATGTGAAAATGGAAGCCCAGAGGTTTCAGCTCCCCAAGTCAGTGAGGCGGGGTGGAGTTCAGATTCCAGACCAGGCTTTGGCACCTGAGACCTCTCTGTCTTCACTGTCTCGTGGCAGTTGGGAGGACTTCCAAGCAAAAATTCTGGTTATCAAAATTCTTTTAAGCGGAGTGTCTGGAGCTTGCCACCCCAGAAACACTCCCAAAAAAACGAGAGAAGGGCTGGGCATCATGGTAATCACAATGATAATGGCACTACTTAAAAGAAGGGTCCCTGAGCCATTCCTGAGAAGGTGATTGGTGGGTTCTGGAATTCCTTAGGTAGATGACTGGGTAGGGGGAGGGAGGGAAGGAGAGAAGGAAGGCCTTATAGTTTTAATAAAAAACCATTAAGTTCAGCTAATAGCAATGACAATGGAGGCGCCAGGTGATTGCATGCACTTAAATTGTAAATGGAAACCAGGGGGACACCTTGGAGGTCTCCATTGTTACATGCTAATGAAGTGGCTCAGCTCACACAAAGGCAGCCGGGAGATTAGTGGAGGGTGCGGCCTGCTCTCACACGGGGTGAGAAGTCTGTGTGGGATGCTGGCAGTCCTGGGCCCTGAATTAGAATGTCTTCCTCCCTCCTACTTGGCTTTGTGAAAACTGAAGGAATACCCTGTACTTCCCTGGACTTCTGTGTTTTTGGTGTTTTGTTTGTTTGTTTTTGTTTTTTTTAAATTTTTTTATTTTTTTTAAATATTTTTATTTATATTTATTTGTTATATATAGAGAGAGGGAGCGAGCACAGGCAGACAGTGTGGCAGGCAGAGGCAGAGGGAGAAGCATGCCCCCCGCCGAGCAAGGAGCCCGATGTGGGACTCCATCCCAGGACGCTGGGATCATGACCCGAGCCGAAGGCAGTCGCTTAACCAACTGAGCCACCCAGGTGTCCCTGTTTGTTTTTGTTTTTAAGTAAAATGTATAAAATCAAGTCTAAGGGTAGCAACCACTTGCAGCCGAGCCTGGCCACCAGACTTTGATCATCTATTTTCCCAGTCAAACCAAAAAGAGTTTCCGATTTTGTGGATCTCGGATGGGGCCTGGGAGTCCAGTAAAAAAGAAAACCAACAAGAAAAGGAAAGGAAGGAAAGAAAGAAGAAAACAAATCGCCCGTGGTTCTAACGATCAGCCAGGAAGAGTGGAGGCACAGGCCCCCAAAACCATGGTAGAAACATTTGTGATGAGGGGTTAGTGCCTGGGGGTGGGGGGTAGGGGGAGAGGGAAGGCCAGTCCTGAGAATGTGGGTGTGGAGGTCAAGGCTGACTGAGTTAAAGCCCACGCCCTGCTCAAGGAGCTGGTGGGTTGGGTACATGAAGAAGTGTGGGACGTGAGATTGGGAAGGGAAAATTAGGGATGGATTTTATTTATTGATTAATTTATTTGTTCATTCTTAAAGCTTTTTATTTTTTTAAAGTTTTTTTTTTTTTAAGTAATTTCTGCCTCCAATGTGGGGCTCGAACTCACAACCCCAAGATCAAGCGTCACATGCTCTACTGACTGAGCCAGCCAGGTGCCCCGGGGGACAGATTATAAAGGACTAGCCTTGAATATTGCGCTCAGGAATCTGGACGTCATTGCAGAGATACTGCAGAACTAGTGAAGGTTGTTTTTTTTTTTTTCACTCAGGGTTTGAACTCACCATCCTGAGATTACCACCAGAGCTGAGATCAAGAGTTGGGGGCTTAACTGAATGACCCACCCAGGCGCCCCCAGTGGTTATTTTTGTAACATGATACCTTGATGGACTAGTGGATGAGAAGTTTGGCTCACTCATTAAATTAATGAGTATTTCTGGATAATCTTCTGGCTGCCAGGCACTGTTTTGGACCTTAAGAAGACATCAGTCGATTGAACAGACAGATGGACATACCTGTTCTTGAAGAGCTCACATTTTAAGGGAACAAACAGATAATAAACAAGCGAAATATATGGTATTTCAGATGACAAGAGAGCAAGAGAAGGCAATATGGAGTGTTGGGAGTTGGGCAAAAGTTACAATTTTAAATAGTATGGGCAGGGAAGGCTGAACCGAGAAGGTAGTGTTTGAGCTAGGATGTTAGCAGGTGAGGGAGAGAGTTTGGGGATCAAGCAGTGTTACAAAGGCCTTGAGGCTGATGAGTGTGTCTGGGAAGGCCAGGAAATAACCAGGAGAAAGGTGTGGTTGAGCTGCAGTGGGCTAGGAGGGAAGAAAAAAGACCAAAGCAGAGAGAGAAGGGTAGAGGTATAAATCAGGGGTAGGATCCTATAACCATTGTAGGGATTGTAGGGATTCGGTTATTTCTTCCGTCCCTCTCGGGTTAGTTCATGGATAATTCAGAAAGCAAGTAAATCTAAGTCAATCAGCAGGTTTAGAGCAGAATATGAAGAAAGCTCTTAAAACCATCTCTCACTTGGACTATTAAAAAAGCTTTCTGTGGGGACGCCTGGGTGGCTCAGTTGGTTAAGTGGCTGCCTTCGGCTCAGGTCATGATCCCAGCGTCCTGGGATCAAGTCCCACATCGGGCTCCTTGCTCGGCAGGGAGCCTGCTTCTCCCTCTGCCTCTGCCTGCCTCTCTGTCGGCCTGTGATCGCTCTCTCTCTCTCACTAATAAATAAATAAAATCTTTAAAAAAAATTAAAAAAAAAAAAGCTTTCTGTGGGGCGCCTGGCTAGCTCTGTCGGTAGAGGATGAGACTCCTGATCTCAGGGTGGTGAGTTTGAGCCCCGCCCTGGGTGTGGAGAGCACTTAAAAATAAAATCTTAAAAAAAAAAAAGCTTTCTGTAATAACTAGACTATTATAAAAAAGCTTTCTATAGCTGGATGTAGGCAGGCCAGGTCCAAAGACCCAGAGGGATCCCACAGGACCAGCCAAGAGTGTCCCTGGCTTTGCACAGGATAGAAAGCAAACCTGAGCCAAGAGGAAGCTGTTTATGGAAGGGTGTGAGTGACAGAGTACAGCAGACAGAGTGTCTGGGAGACTCAGAAAGGGAAGGAGAGTGAGTCTCTTCATCGCTTGGGATTAGGGATTTATACTGGAAAGGGGTCCACGTATGTGTTTCTTCAGGAATCCAGGTAGGGTCTGATCAAGAGCAAGTGAAGAGCGGGTGTTATTCTATAAATTACCAAAGGTAGGGATATTGATGCCAGTGTCCACGGAGATTTGTTTGAGCCTGTTCTCCTAGAACATGTCTGAGATTTAGTTCTTTTTAGATGTCAGTTGTTTGGGGGCCTAGGATGAAACTCAGAATGATTAACTTTCTTGCCTCCCCCTTGGAGTAGGAACATAGGTTCTTTGGTCTATTCAGATGCAAGGTGAAATATAGAACATGAGTAAATGAGGGGTGCCTGGGTGGCTCAGTCGTTAAGCGTCTGCCTTTGGCTCAGGTCATGATCCCAGGGTTTTGGGACTGAACTCCGCATCCAGCTCCCCGCTCATCGGGAAGCCTGCTTCTCCCTCTCCCACCCCGCTGCTTGTGTTCCCTCTCTCACTGTGTCTTTCTCTGTCAAATAAATAAATAAAATCTTAAACAAACAAACAAAAGAACATGAGTAAATGGCTAGGGGACAGAGTCTTTCTAGAAATGGAGTCCCAGGGCACTTGGGTGGCTCAGTCGGTTAAGCATCGGACTCTTGATTTTGGGCCAGGTCACGATCTCAGGGTCCTGAGATCAAGCCCCCACTTCGAGCTCTGCCCTCAGCAGAGAGTTTGCTTGTTCTTCTCCCTCCTCCTGTTCACACTCTCTCTCCCTCAAATAAAGGAATAAATAAAATCTTAAAAAGAAATAAAATCTTAAAAAAGAAATAAAAACAAAACGGAGTCCCTTCAGCTTCCCTATCTCACTTGCATTAGTCTTGCTCTTCTCAGATTTGTCCTCCTTGCTGCTCCTGAGAGGTATTTCTAAAACGGTTGTCACATCCTTCTTTGTTTAAAACCCTCCAGAATCCAGGCGCCTGGCTGGCTCAGTCAGAAGAGCATGCAACGCTTGATCTCAAGATTTAAGTTTGAGCCCCACGCTAGGAGTAGGGATCACTTAAATAAATAAAATTTCAAAACAAAACAAAACAGAAAAACCCTTCAGAGTCTCCCTGTGGTCTCCACAGAAAAAAGTTTCATCTTAGGGGCACATGGATGGCTCAGATGGTTAAGCATCTGTCTTCAGCTAGAGTCTGCCTTTGGCTGAGTTCATGATCCCAGGTCCCTGGATTGAGCCCCAAATCAGGCTCCCTGCTCAGAAGGGAGTCCACTTCTCTGTCTCCCTCTGCCTCTGCCCCACTGCTCATGCTCTCTGTCAAATGGAAAAATTAAAAAAAAAATCTTTAAAAAAAAGTTTCACCTTAGCCTGGTGTACATAGGCATTTGTGATCTGGTATCTTCTTGGCTCTATTAAGTTTTTTGTTATGTTGGTTTGGTTTGATTTTTTTTTTTCCTTTTGGTTTCTTTCTTTGTTTTTTTTTTGTTTGGGTTTATGTAAGCCAAAGAGGAAAAAAAAGGAAATGTGTTATTAAGGGAGAGGACTGTCTCACGAACCCAGGGGTGGAATGAAGCTATCCCTTAGAAAGACAGAGGAATCTGGGGTGCCCTGGAAGGTTGGGCAGGTTTTCTGCCTTTCCCCTCTGGCTCAGTGTCTTTCCCCACTTCTCTGCAGAACAGAGTGTTGACTCTTGGGTGGGTGCAAGGGAAAGGGGTGCAGTCCTGATACCCAAGAGAAGTGAAGTTTTCTGGACAGATAAACTTGACTTCAGGAAGTTCTAATCTATTATTTTTGTGTCTATGTTATTCATTTTTTCCCTCTTAAAAATTGTTTTTGATGAAAATGTAAAACATTCCCATTGTTAAAAAAAAAACAAAAAACTTCGAGCAATATGGAAGTACACAGAAGAAAATTGAGCTATTTTTCACGCATCTTCAGCTCCCTGCCCCCAGAGCCATAGGTAAGTACTGTTGGGTATAGATTGTCCCAGCCCATCTTGAATACATTTATATATGCCTATATATTTATACTACAGATATCTAATTTGTGGTTCTTTTTGTTTGTTTTTTAAGTAGGCCCCAACATGGGCCTTGAACTCAGGACCCTGAGATCAAGACCTGAGCTGAGATCCAGCGTTGGACACCTAACCAACGGAGCCACCCAGACACCCTGAATTTTGTTGTTATTGTTGTTTTTAGTGTAATTGTACCATATGTGTTTTAATCAGCCTGCTTTATTCACTCATATTTTGTAGCTTTTTAAGGGGGGAGGTCAGTATTTTCCTACTAAATTTCTTAGACACTTAGGGTCAGAGATAGATGGCAGAAGGAACACAAGGCCATATCTTTGGGAGTCTATAAATTGTGGTCAGTTCTTAGCCAGCATTTCTTCTCAAGTTGCTTAATGTTTACCTTCTTTACATTTTTAAATTTTATTTACTTATTTATTTAGTAATCTCTATAGCCAACATGAGGCTTGAACTCATGATCCTGAGATGAAGAGTCTCTACCAACTCTACCAACTAAGCTAGCCAGGTACTCTTGTTTACCTTTTTATTTATTTTATTTATTTTTAAGGTTTTCTTTACTTATTTGAGAAAGAGACAGTGAGAGAGTGTGAGAGGGGAGAAGTTCAGAGGGAGAAGCAGACCACCCATGGAGCTGGGAGCCCAACACAGGACTTGGTTCTGGGACTCTGGGATCATGACCTGAGCTGAAGGCAGTTGCTTAACCAGCTGAGCTGTCCAGGCACCCCCTGTTTACCTTTTAAAAAAAAAATTATTGTAGTTTGCCACCTATTCATTAACTATTCAGTTAATTAACTATTCAGTTAATTTTTAAAAGGCCTGGGCAACCTCAGTCCTCAGATCCTCAGATCCTCAGATGTCTCAAGTTGGTATAATTCTAGGTCCTTAAAAATCTCCGAGTTCACAACATCTGGAGGTCTCACAGGTCTGAATAAGCGCCTCTTTCAAGTTCTTAAACTTATATAACCAGTTCTCTTAGGAGCTCCAAAAATCTTTATTTGCTCTTCCTTGAAAAGAATTTTCTGAGGGGTCATGGGAGGAAAAGAGGGAGAAGCAGACTCCCCACTAAGCAGGGAGCCCAAGGCAGGGCTAGATCCCACGGTCCTGAGATCATGACCTGAAGGCAGATTCTTTAAACAACTGAGCCACCCAGGCACCTCCCAAAAAGAATTTTCTAGGGCTGGGTGACCTCATCCTCCAAGACACATGAGGCCTTACACAGCCAGGATTCCTTCCTTCCCTCCCTCTTTCCCTCCCTCCTTCCTTCCCTCCTTCCTTCCTTTCTTCCTTCTTTCCCTCCCTCCCTCCTTCCTTCCTTCCTTCTTTTCTTCCTTCCTTCCTTTCTTTCTTCTTTCCAATATTTATTTATTTTTACACAGAGAGAAAGAGAGTGCTGGTGCACAAGCGGCGGCAGCGTTGGTGGGGGAGAGAGAGAGAATCTCAAGCAGACTTCTGCTGAGCATGGGGCCTGGGGCTCAAATCCCCAGACCCAGGAGAGCAGCCTCCCCTGCTGAGTCAGGAGCCCCATGGAGGTTCTCATGATCCTGAGATCATGACCTGAGCCAAAATAAAGAGTTACATACTAGGGCACCTGAGTGGCTCAGTTGGTTAAGCGTCATGATCAGGTCATGATCCCAGGGTTCTAGGCTCGAGCCCTGCGTAGGGCTCCCTGCTCAGCGGGAAGCCTGCTTCTCCCTCTCCAGCTCTCACTCCCCCCCCCCCCGCTTGTGTTGTCTCTCTCTCAAATAATAAATAGAAGCTTAAAGGGGGAAAAAAAAAGAGTCGCTACTAAACCCACTGGGCCACCCAGGTGCCACAGACAGCTGGGATTTCTGAAGGGTCCTCAGGCGAAAACAGTGATTTTCCTCATATTTGGGTCATTCTTGCCTTTCCCAAGTATGTTAGATCATTTGGGCTGCTGTAACAGAATGCCATACAATGGAAGTTTATAAACAGCTAAAATCTATTGCTCACAGTTCTGGAGGCTGGAAGCCCAAGTTCAAGGTACCTGCATTGTCAGGTTGTGCTGAAGGCCTTCTTCCAGGCTAAGACTTCCTACTGTATCCTCACTGGAGGCTAATGCTCTCTAGGGTCTCTTTTATTAGAGCACTAATCCCTTTTGGGGAGGCTTCACCTTCATGACTCAGGCCCAAAAGGCCCCACCTCCTAATACTATCATGTTGTAGGTATTGGGATTTCAAATACAAATTTTGTGAAGACACATTCAGTCCCTAACAATAACATAAAAGTTCTAACACAATCAATAAGCTCTGATTTATCCCTTGTCGTCTTACATATTTCTCTCTGTTGAATTTATTTTTTTATTTTATTTTTTTAAAGATTTTATTTATTTATTTGACACAGAGATCACAAGTAGGCAGAGAGGCAGGCGGGGGGGGGGGGGGGGAAGCAGGCTCCCCGCTGAGCAGAGAGCCCGACGTGGGGCTCGATCCCAGGACCCTGGGATCATGACCTGAGCCAAAGGCAGAGGCTTTAACCCACTGAGCCACCCAGGAGCCCCTCTCTGTTGAATTTAAAAACAAGTCTTATAGGGAGCCAGCCTCCTTCATAGGATGGCAATATTTTAGCCCATGCTCTACTGTCAGTACTGCAGGTCTAGAAACGATGTATTTATGCCAACCTAACTCATAGGAGATTGTTACATAAATCAAAATGATAATTTATTAAATTTTAGCCACTACTATACTTCTTCTTTTTTTTTTTAAAGATTTTATTTATTTATTTGTTAGAGAGAGAGAGCGAGCACAGGCAGACAGAGAGGCAGGCAGAGGCAGAGGGAGAAGCAGGCTCCCTGCCGAGCAAGGAGCCCGATGCGGGACTCGATCCCAGGACGCTGGGATCATGACCTGAGCCAAAGGCAGCCGCTTAACCAACTGAGCCACCCAGGCGTCCCCTACACTTCTTACGTAAACACAGACATAATCATGTGATCTCCCCCATTGCCTATAGGCACCATAGGATTAGGTCAAACTCCTTAGCGCCCTGGACTTGAATCAAGGTTACAGATGGTTCCCATATACCACGTATGTCTTTCTTTTCTTTTCTTTTCTTTCCTTTCCATTTTTCTTTTAAGATTTTCTTTATTTATTTAACAGAGAGAGAGAGATCACAAGTAGGCAGAGCAGCAGGTAGAGATGGGGGGAAGCAAGCTCCCCACTGAGCAGAGATTTCCCCATTCGGGGCTCGATCCCAGGACCCAGAGATCATGACCTGAACCAAAGGCAGAAGCCTAACCCAATGAGCCACCCAGGTGCTCCTTCTTTCCTTTTCATTCCTTTCCTTTCCTTTCCTTTCCTTTCCTTTCCTTTCCTTTCCTTTCCTTTCCTTTCCTTTCCTTTCCTTCCCTTCCCTTCCCTTCCCTTCCCTTCCCTTCCTTCCTTTCTTTCTTTCTTTCTTTCTTTCTTTCTTTCTTTCTTTCTTTCTTTCTTTCTTTCTCTCTCTCTCTCTCTCTCTTTTTTGAGATTTTATTTATTTACCAGAGAGGGAGAGAGCACAAGCAGGGGGAGTAGTAGAGGGAGAGGGGGAAACAGACTCCTCCCCTTCCCTCTTCCTCACCCCGCTCAACCCCTCTCCTCCCCAAACAGGGAACCCAACTGGAGGCTCCATCCCAGGACCCTGGGATCATGACCTGAGCCCAAGGCAGAGGCTTTAACCCACTGAGCACCCAGGTGCCCCTTCCTGACTCTTTACCAGGCAAAATCCTTATTTTAATTGAATGTCCAGATCAAATATTAGCTTCTTTTAAAGCCTTCTCTGGCCAGCCCTGCCCCTGCAGCAGGCCTTTTAATTGCTCCCAATTCCAGACTAATATGGCCCTTATCTTATTAGATTATACCTCATGATATATTCCATTGGGTAGTGAATACCCTGAGGACCAGAAGGCCATTTTATCCATCAAGGTAACCCAGAACATAGCACGCTGGCTAAGCACAAGACTTTCCATAAATGTCGAACTGAATTGAAATTATTCGTATGTATTTTCTGCAATTATTTCCCTCTCTTTCCTAAATTCGTATAAAAATTAATTTTGAAAATGTCAGCCTGTCTCAGCTGTAATGGGAGGAAAAGGGAGCGTGTTCACGCTGGGACTGAGAAAATCACATCCCTGGGGGCCAGGGATGGTGACTGGTATGGAAATACAATTGAAGGACCCCACAGGGAGGAAACAACAGTGAGAAGAGTGTTTCTTTCCACCAGGAAATTTCCTTTTCAGATCTCATCTTTGCTCAGACCTGGAGATTTCTGTACTTTTTTTTTTTTTTTTTAAGAAAGACTTTATTTGAGAGAGGATGACAGCTAGAGAGAGAGAGAGAGCACAAAGAGAGGGAGAGAGAGAAAGAGAGAGAGAGAGAAGCAGACTCCCCACTGAGCAGGGAGCCCAACACAGGGGTCCATCCCAGGACCCTGAGATCATGACCTGAGCTGAAGGTAGACGCTTAGCGGACTGAGCCACCCAGGCGCCCTAATTTCTGTATGTTATAAATAGAGGGCCCAGCTCCCCTGTTGGCTCTCTGAGAGAGGTCTCCTCTGTGTTAGTGTGTAAGCGGGTAGATATTGGCTTCCTGACCTGGGATCTGTCTCTGGTGGGATAAGAAGAATCAAGACAAGAGCATTGGTTCATGATTGCCTGACACCCCACTGCCCTCCTTCCAGCTAATCAAAACGTAAGTGCAATACTGTGGGAAAATGCAATGGAACAGATCTTAATGGGCCAGGAAGAGGAGTCTGGAGAAAGAAAAAGCAGCCAGAAGCATGAACCCAGCCTGACTTTGTCCTCCCACCGTGGCTCAAACCGTTTGCCTGCTTCTCCATCTCCCCTCCCCTACTCCGACTCCCAAGTCTCTCACACACCCTTGAGATTGGCTCCAGAGAGGAACAGGGAGCTGACTGTGGAGGAGCAGGGGTTCTCTGTCTTCTCTTATGACCTGCAGGGTGTTTATGAAGTCCTCAGCCTTGAAGTCATTTGTGGCGCTCCCTGCCTTAGTGAAGAAAAATGAATTTTGCCTCAATTCCCGATTCCTGTTTAAATATTTAGTTTAATCAGCCTAGGCCCAAGTGCCTTTTCCATTTCCCCTGGTGCCTGGGAGCCATGCTGACACCAGCGTCATAAATAATGCATCTGATCCCAGGAACATGCCACCCGCTGGGAGTCACGCCATCTCTCAAGTCTCAGGGCCTGCCCTCTGCTGCAGCCGCTTTGGGAGAAGCTGGACTAGAATAAAGAAATCCACCTTGAGCCTGAGGACTTCTCGAAGCTACTCGTGGATGGAGTCATTGTGTTGTCCCCATGGCAGCCCCAATCCGAGGACCATGTGGGCAGGGGTGCAACGGTGTGTGTGTGTTGGTGGGGAGAGTGGGAGGAGCAGGAAGCAGCAGGAACACCTACACCCCACAAGTCTCCGGACTCCGCCTTCCTGGTTGCTCCAACCTGGTGGGGAGACTTCAGGGCCTCTTAGAACCGGTCTGACCTAGATTCCGTGTGAATGTGGAACCAATGATCTGGATGCCAAATGTAAGGAGGCAGCTGGGTTCCAGGGCACAGGAATAAGGAGAATCCATGAAATGCTAGAACCTTCTGTTCTCCCTCCACCTCCAGAATTCTGGCTCCTAACATGGGCTCCACCTTCTATTCCAAGAACACAGTCCAAATTCCACCCCATTATACCAGAAGCCCGGAGGGAAAGTCAGGGCTTCCAAGGGATGCACACTTTGTCTCCTCTCACGGGAAGGAACCCATGATGGGATTTGGCTGAACGAGCCCTGGGTATTCTTTGCCAAAACCTCAAAAAGATTAAACTGCCCCCAGGTGCCCTCCTTTTGGAGCTAGCCCCTCAGTGCTCTGATCTGTGCAATTAGATGGGAAGCGTGGTGTTGGTCGTCATTAATGACATGGTCTGGCCCGGCTTTGTAGAAAAAGCTCCTTGGGGCAGCTCTGTAACACGCTTTTTTTTTCCCTTCAAAACTGCAGAGATAAAAGGAAATATAAACAACAATTTATTTATCCAGAAGTTCAAAGTATAGCTTTGAGCCCTTCAACATATTCTGTGCTTTTTGAAATCAAGAGTGCAAATAAACTTCTCTCCGTCTCTTTTAGAAAGGGCAGCTGCTATAAACCTACAGATAAAGAGAAAATGAGCTGATGAAAAGAGCAAGGTCTAGTCTCCATCCTCCAGTCTGAGGGTTTCATGAGCTCCCCTTTCCGCCCACCCCAGGAGTCATCTACTCTGTAAAATAACTAGGACCAGAACTCTGCGAATTCATTTTGAGCTGCCTTGGTATGGGGGAGAGTCAGGAGCCACCAAATGAAAGATGACCAAGGGAGTTGGTCCCGATGACTGGCGCCCTGTCAAATCCAGTGGTCATCTATCTGTAGCCGTGATTTATCACAGTGGAACCCCTCCCTTGTTCACTTGGTTTCTGGGACCTGTATCCTCTAGTTTTTCTCCCACTTCTGTCACTGCTCCCTCAGTGCCTCTCCTCCTCTCCTTACTACAAGTAGCTCTCAATCTTGACCATATATTAGAACAACCAAAGATTTTTTTTTTTTTTTAACTGAAAATCAGGATCCACTCCGCACTAATTAAATCTGGATCTCTGGAGGTAGAGCTTGGTATTGTAGTAGTTCTTCTGGTGCAGTCTTGGTAAAGAACCTGCTAGCAATGCTGGATTCTCCCAGGGCCCTCGTTTCTGTTGGCCTCTCCATCTACACTCTCTTTCAGCTGATCTGTCCCCAGCTTCATGGACTGCCTACACAGATTTGCATTTTTAGCCTGGGTCTCTGTGCTGAGTGCAAGAGCCCATATCCACTTGTCTATTTAACACCTCTGAACAGATTATCTACAAGCATTCTGAAGTCCATTGGTTTTGTCCTCTCATCTCCTACATCCAATCCTTCAGCAAGAACTGTTGGCTCTGCCTTAAAAATGCATCTCCTTTGGGGTGCCTGGGTAGTTCAGTTGGAGAAGTGTTTAGCTGAGGTCATGATCTCAGGGTCATGAGATGGAGCCCGGGAGTCAGGTTCTGTGCTCAACAGGGTTTTTTTTAAGATTTTTCTTCCTCTCTTCCTCTGCCCCTCCCCACCTCTCTCTCTCTCCAGTAAATAACTAAATGTTTTAAAAAAAGTATCTCCGGGGCGCCTGGGTGGCTTAGTCATTAAGCGTCTGCTTTTGGCTCAGGTCGTGATCCCAGGGTCCTGAGATAGAGCCCCACATTGGGTTCGCTGCTCTGTGGGAAGCGTGCTTCTCCCTCTCCCACTCCCTCTGCTTCTGTTCCCTCTCTCGTTGTGTCTCTCTCTGTCAAATAAATAAATAAACATCTTAAAAATATATATAAAATAATATATATAATATATTATATATAATATATAATAAAATATAAATGAATAAAATAAATAAAATAAAATAAAAATTTTAAAAAGTATCTCCATTGACTGTGACAACTGCAATTCTATTCCCAACATTTGTTACCTCCTTCCTCCTTAAACTATGTTAGTCTCCTACCTAGTCTCCCTGTTTGTATTCCTCGCAGTCTATCCTCCACACAGCAGCTCAAGTGATCTTTCTTTTGTTTGTGTTTTTTTTTCATTTTTGTTTTTAAGTTTCAAAAGGCTTTATTTCAGGCCATGCTGTTACACATGGCATTGCTTACAACCGAGAAGCTTTTTCTTAAGTTGAAAAAATGCAGTAAGTGGCTTATACCCATGGGATACACTGGTCTTACTATGTACCCCCATTATGAAGATGCAATTCACCCAAAAGACTAGGAGAATGGCCTGTGAAAAGCTATTACAGTACTAGAGCTAAAGGAGAAAAATAGCCTACATGATTAGGTAATGTCTTTTTTTTTTTAAGATTTTATTTATTTATCTGTAGACAAGATAGAAAGCACAGGTAGGCAGAGTGGCAGGCAGAGGGAGAGGGAGAAGCAGGCTCTCCATTGGGCAGAGAGCCCATGCAGAGCTCAGTCCTAGTACCCCAGGATCATGACCTGAGCCAAGGGCAGTCACTTGACCAACTGAGCCACCCAGGGGTCCCTAGGTAATGTCTTATATGATTTGGTACATAAACTTTCGCTTTTTAAAATTTATTTATTTATTTATCTATTTATTTTAAGTAATCTCTACCCCCAACATGGGGCTTGATGATTTGGTACAAAATTTTTTAAAGTGGCCAGTATATGTTGCCATTTTCCCCATAGCCATTAGATACAGGTCTCAGAACCACGGATAGAGTTAGAAGTGGTCTCTTTCTCTATTATACCAAATGAAACACAGCAGGAGTTTTGGTTTTGCATCATCATGAATTTTGGTTTGGGGGAGCACCTGGGTGGCTCAGGAGGGTAAGCGTCTGACCCTTGGTTTCAGCTTGGGTCATGATCCCAGGGTAATGATGTCAGGGTCATAAGATTGAGCCCTATGTCAGGCTCCCTATTAAGCAGGTAGTCTGCTTCCTCTCTCCCTCTGTACCCCCCTGTGCTAGTACTTGTATGCCGTCTCTTTCAAATAAATAAATAAATCTTTGAAAAAAATCGTTTTGGATTGGCGAGTCTTGAATTCCTAGTATCCATTTGATGACACCAGAGAACACAGTCATGCTTTTTTAAAATTTTATTTTTGGGGCGCCTGGGTGGCTCAGTGGGTTGGGCCTCTGCCTTTGGCTCAGGTCATGATCTCAAGTTCCTGGGATCTAGCCCCGCATCAGACTCTACTCAGCGGGGAACCTGCTTCCCCCTCTCTCTGTGCCTGCCTCTCTGCCTACTTGTGATCTCTCTCTCTCTGTCAAATAAATAAATAAAATCTTAAAAAAATAAATAAAATTTTGGGACGCCTGGGTGGCTCAGTTGGTTAAGCGGCGGCCTTCGGCTCAGGTCATGATCCCAGCCTCCTGGGATCGAGTCCCACATCGGGCTCCTTGCTCGTCAGGGAGCCTGCTTCTCCCTCTGCCTCTGCCTACCTCTCTGTCTGCCTGTGCTTGCTCTCTCTCTAACTAATGAATAAATAAAATCTTTAAAATAAATAAATAAATAAATAAATAAATAAATAAATAAAAATTTATTTTTAATTTTATTTATTTATTTTTTACAGATTTTATTTATTTGCCAGACAGAGAAGGAGAGAGAGGTGCACAGCAGGGGGAGGGGCTGGCAGAGAAGCAGACTCCCTGCTGAGCAAGGAGCCTGACTGGGATTTAGTTCCAGGTCCCTGGGATCATGACCTGAGCCAAAGGCAGATGCCCAATCAACTGAGCCACCTCAGTGTCCCAATCTTGCTCTTTTTAGAAAAAGATTTTTTTTTTTTAATTTATTTGAGAGTGAAAGAGGAGGAGGAGGGAGAGGGACAAACAGATTTCCTGCTGAGTGCGGAGCCCAACAGGGGCTCAATTTCAGGACACTGAGATGATCTGAGCTGAAATCAAGAGTCTTCCGCTTAACAGGCTGAGCCGCCCAGGTGTCCCAACAATCATGCTCTTTTGAATTGGAGGTTATAACTATCCCCCTTCAATTTTGTGTTCCTCAAGTAATCTTTTAAGAAACATAAATCGGATCTCCCTGACTCCTGTGTTTAAAATCATCCAAAATCTTCCCATTATATTTAGAATAAAATCCCAACTCTTTACCATGGCCTACCATGCCTTATGTGATCTTGACCCCGCTCACCTCCCTGATCTCATTTACTCACACTGTCCTTCCCAAGTCATGATTAGATCAAGCAGAGTCTTGATCTGGGGAATTTGCACTTGCTATTCCCTTTACCTGGAATGTTGCTCCCCAGATGTCCCGGTGGTTCATTCCATTCCATCATTTAGGTCTCTTTTCAGTTCTTAATACATCTGAGAGGTCTTCCCTGATCACCACCATCATTTTTTATTCCCTTATCCTGATTTATGTTCTCTAGAACATTCATCATTCTATACTAGCATATCTATTGATTTCTTTACTTGCTCATTGTCTGTCTTGCCCCGTAGAATACAAGCTCCAGGGGAACAAATGTTTTGCCTATCTTAGTCACTGGGATGTCTTCAATGCCTCCAGTAGTGCTTAATACATATTTGTTGAAGGAAAAGGGCACTTCTGTAGACTAGCCTTATATTTTTGGTAGCTTCTACCATACTACCCACCACAGAAGTATGGATTGGGATCTCAGGGCCCAGAAGGCTTTCTGACAAAGGAACCCAAATGGTGCACCACCATGTTGGTAATTGACTGCTGCTACTGGGAATGTGTGACATCCTTCAGGTGTGCTGGTGAAGAAAAAATGTTGGGATGCCTCCACTGGTTCTTAGCTGGGGATCATAGCATCTGGAGGTTCTTCTCTCTTAGTACTAAGCCAACTGTGACAGCTAGGAGGAGAGACAGACCAAGAGCACAGCCAAGCTTTGTCTCCAGTGTTTGGACAGGACTTAGATGAAGTGGTATTGGATCCCCCTCTTTCTCTGTGTGTCTCTCTTTTCTTCTCTTATTTTATGTCCCTTAGTCTCTGCACACAGTGTTCAGTGTTTTGTGGCTGAACCTATGTTTACTTAAAATTGAGCTGTGGATACCATCTGTATTAGTTTCCCAGGACTGCCATAACAAATTACCACAAATTGGGTGGCTTCAAACAACAGAAACATATTTCCACACAGAGAAATCAAGGTGTCAGCAGGGTTGATTCTTTCTGAGGGCTCTAAGGGAGAATCCATTCCATGCCTCTTCCCCAATATCTGGTGGTTGCTGGCAATCTTTGGCATTCCTTGGCTTATGGCCAAGTAACTCCAGTCTCTGCCTCCACTGTCACGTGGTCTTTTCCTCTTCATTTTGTGTCTTCTGTCTCTCATGAGATCACTTGTCATTGGATTTGGGGCCCATTCCAATCCAGGATGATCTCATCTCTAGATCCTTGACTTAATTTCATCTGAAAATACCCTTTATCTAAATAAGAGACCACTCGGTGCCTGGGTGGCTCAGGGGTTAAGCCTCTGCCTTCAGCTCGGGTCATGGTCTCAGGGTCCTGGGATCCAGCCCAGCATCGGGCTCTCTGCTCAGCAGGGAGCCTGCTTCTCTCTGTGTGTCTCTCTCTCTCTGCCTGCCTCTCTGCTGACTTGTGATCTCTGTCTGTCAAGTAAATAAATAAAATATTTAACATAAATAAATAAATAAATAAATAAGAGCCCACTCATGAGTTTTAGGTCATCACATCTTTTGGGAGACCACCATTCAACCCACAAAACCATCTTAGAGGCAAGAGGGTAAGGTAAGAAATAGTCAGGTTTGCTTTTTCAGACTGTATCCCATCTCTTTTCCTGTTTTTTTTTTCTGGCTTTCCTTTCCTCTTTCCTTCTTCCCAACCCTGGCTGCTTTTCCAGAGCTGGGAGCAGAACTCTCTATCTGAGAATTTCACTCACTGACCCTTGTGAGATGGTCAGCCCTGGGCATTCTTCTTTGTCTTCACTGTCTGTCTTGGTCAGTGACTTGTGTCACTCTCTGCCCATGCCCTGCCTGTTTGCACATTTGGACCTGGACTCTGATCTCCTGAACCTGGACCTGCTAAACCTGTTTTTGCCCATGCTGAAGGACTCAGGGAACCTGCTTCTTCCCCTGGGGCCAGGGTTTGGTTTACTTCTTAGACAAGACAGGCTGGGCTCTGTGCAGATGGTGACACAGAAGTGGATATTTCCAGCGCAGATCTCTCTCCAAGCTCTAGGCCTACTCATCCACCTCTGTCTAAAGAGGAAACATCTATTGGATGTTTCCAAATGCACCTTGAACATAATCCATTTAACACTGAATCTGCCAACTATTCTTCCTCCCCCAAATTGCTTCCCCTACAGTATTTTATTTCATTTTAAAAATTTTTTTGAAGATTTTATTTTCTTTAATCTCTACACCCAGTGTGGGACCTGAGATCACAACCCTGAGATCAAGCGTTGCAAGCTCCTGCAACTGAGCCAGCCAGGTGTCCCAGTATTTTTTAAAATTAATTTATTTATATTTTAAATGTTATTAATTATTATTATTATTATTTTAGTAATCTCTATACCCAATGTGGGGCTTGAACTCATCAAGTGTCTCATGCTCTTCCTACTGAGCCAGCCAGGCACTCCCTCCTCTGCAGTATTTTATTTTATTTTACTTTATTTTATTTTTTTAAAGATTTTATTTATTTATTTGTCAGAAAGACTGAGCACAGGCAGACAGAGTGGCAGGCAGAGAGAGAGAAGGAAGCAGGCTCCCTGCCGAGCAAGGAGCCTGATGCGGGACTCGATCCCAGGACACTGGGATCGTGACCTGAGCTGAAGGCAGCCGCTTAACCAACTGAGCCACCCAGGTGTCCCTTTATTTTATTTTTTAAGATTTTATTTATTTATTGGTCAGACAGAGATCACAAGTGGGCAGAGAGGCAGGCGGAGAGAGGATAAAGCAGGCCCCCCGCTGAGCAGAGAACCCAATGCGGGCCTCGATCCCAGGATCCCAGGATCATGACCTGAGCCGAAGGCAGAGGCTTTAACCCACTGAGCCACCCAGGCGCCCCTGCAGTATTTTAAACTCACTGCTTCATATCTTTTCCCATCGACTTACTCATAATGTAGGGCTACCTTTTCACACCCTCCCTCCGCAAAGTCACCCGATCCCATAGTGCCTACCTTCGAAGTCTTTTTCAAATCCTTCTACTTTTCTCACATCTCACTGCCTCTACCCTAGGTCAGGCCATCATCATT
>RCUC01120751.1:0-11673 GCA_003697995.1 Taxidea taxus jeffersonii
TCTCTCTCTCTGTAAAAACAAAAAACAAACAAACAAAAAAACAACAAAACCCTTAAAAAATAAATATTTTATTTATTTATTTGATAGAGAGAGTACAAGCAAGGGAGAAGCAAGCTCCTGTGGAGCAGGGAGCCTGACGCGGGGCTCGATCCCAGGAACCTGGGATCATGACCTGGGCTGAAGGTAGATGCTTAACTGACTGAGCCACCCAGGTGCCTCTCTTCTGTATTTCTTATTTGCTTGTGAGAGTACATAAGCTTTGTCAAAGCAAATTGAACAAACTTTTTAGGATCTCAGAAAGTAAGAGAGTTTTATTCGAGCCGAAGTTAGGACAACTGCTCAGGAAACACACTTTTCACAGGGAAGAAAGTGCTCCAGAGGATGAACAGTTTCTACGTGGTTATGTACACCTTTACATCTTGTAAAAGCTGAAAAGATTATAGATGAGCATGTAGGCAGGCATCACGAGTTTCATCGTAAAGGAATGCAGGGAGCAGGAGCATTGATTGAGATGCTGCGAGGACAAGATGGTTTTCCTTTAGGTTACTCACTCACAAAGCAGATGTACTTTGCACGTGTGGCGGGCAATAAATCAGGCTTTTGGTTCGAACTAAGTTTATGTACAGTCATGCAAACTTAGAAAGAAATCTAAGATGGCCTCCCTCGTATATCAGGCCTTTAGAGAGTTTTTCTCTCATCAGTTCTCTGAACTCACATTTTCTTTTCTATAAATAGGGATACCCTCCCCTTCTGAGGTTGTTGTGAATGGGAAGCAGGATTATCAGTGTGAAGCATAGCATGGTGTCTGGCTCGGAGAGAGGACTACATCTCGGTGATTGCTGCTGTTAAACAATGACCCTCATTACTTATTTCCAGCTAGATTTTAAACAACCCATTTTCCAGTTTCTGAAGACTCTCTCAAGTGGCTTGATTATGTCTAATGTCTAATACATATTTGTGATTGGTTGATTTTTAATAGCTTTTGTAGGCAAGCTGTATGACTTAGGATGCTTTAAGTTGTAAGTAACAGAAAAAAACCAACCACACGGGGTGCCTGGGTGGCTCAGTGGGGTAAAGCCTCTGCCTTCGGCTCAGGTCACGATCTCAGGTCCTGGGATCGAGCCCCATATCGGGCTCACTGCTCAGCATTGAACCTGCTCCCTCCTCTCTCTGCCTGCCTCTCTGACTACTTGTGATCTCTGTCTGTCAAATAAATAAATAAAATCTTTAAAAAAAATAAAAAAAACCAACCACACAGAAAATCCAACTCAAACTGACTATAATAAGTAGAAGGAGTATCGGCTCATGTATTGAAAAATTCGAAATTAGGTCATAGACAGCCTGGTTTGATCCAGGCTGCAGCAGCTGCTACTGCTTTTCCTCCTTCCTCTCTCTCTGTCTCTCTCCCTCCCACCCCCTTCCTTTCTTCCTTCCAAGATTTTATTTATTTACTGGAGAGAGAGAGAGAGAGAGAAATCACAAGTAGGCAGAGAGGCAGGCAGAGAGAGAGGAGGAAGCAGGCTCCACACTGAGCAGAGAGCCCGACTCGGGGGCTCGATCCCAGGACCCCCAGGATCATGATCTGAGCTGAAGGCAGATGTTTAACTGACTGAGCCACCCAGGTGCCTCTTTCCTTTTCTTTTTAAAATTCACTCAGTTCCACTTTCCTCCATGTGATTTATCCTAAGGCCAGCTTCTGTTATAAACTTTCAATGCTCAGGCTTTCAGCACCAGCAGCCGGGGCTACAGGTTTCCTCTTTCACAGCCAGTGGGAGTGAGAGCCTTACCTCACGTATCCGGTGAACAAAAGCACTTGGCTTTGCCCTAACTGCACCAACTGAAATTAATCCTAGTGGGCAGGGCATTCCCATCTCTAAGTGCCGTGTCTGGTCCAAATTGAATTGCAGGGGGGGATAATATTACCCCAATTTGATTTGTACCAATGAGGGCCTATCAGGGATGCTGGAAGTAGAGTTAGTCCCCCCCCCCCCCAAACTCAGGGCTGCTACGAAATGGGGAAGGGCCAGCTCAGGAAGGAAGGGGACCAGAGGACATGGATGCTGGTACGTAACTGGTGTGGATATAGTTTCCAAAACTGTATGCACACGGCAGATTATACTTGTGATTTTGTATCTATAACCTGGTAGGGAAACACTATTCAAATTTAGCTGAGAATAATCACCTGGGTAGAGAGAGCTCATAAGCTGCTAGAAATACATGTTTGGGATTTGGGAAGGAATTAAGGACAGTGATGTAAATTTGGCGCTTTTCACTGATAGAAAACAATTGAAAAAACACGAGCTGCTAAAAAAGACTGACTTCTCTAAATCTGACCACGAAAAGTTTCCAGAACAGTGATTTCTTGAATTATTTAGCATCTGCTAATAGGAAACAAAGATTTGTATCATCAAGAACCAAGAATTACCTGGAATATTTATTTTACTAATAATTCCACCAATTCTCCATGCTTTTTTGCACTGGCCCTAGAGTTGGTACAAATGAGTTCCTGAGCTCCTGAAGAACACTCTAGGATACACACCATATGCTAACGTGTCCTGTGTCCGTCCTGGCTCAAGGGGACAGCACTCCAGCAGAGGGGCTCTTCTGTAGGAGAAGAGGAGTGCACTGGGCTACTGAGTGAAAATAAATCTTTGATTTATATGCTTGTATTAATGAAGTGATGTCAAGAAGGCTGGCCTCCCACTTCAGGGTTTCAAGTTTTTGTCAAAGGACATTCTACAGACGTGCTAATGACCTTAAACTCGCTTAACAGTGAACTTATAGGGATTGGGTCCTATTTGAATAACTTACAAGATTTTTTTAAGAAACCCTCACCTCCAAAATTCTAAACCCTACGCATGTCACATCTCCAAAATAATGGTTGTTCCTTAGCCGTACCCCTTCAGGTTTGCAAGAGTTCTCTGGACCCGTTGAGGGAAGTTCCAAATTGAGCTCATGAAATGGCAAGTAGAATTCTCTCCAAGCATTGGGAATCTCATGGCCATGAGCAGATGGTGTGAGACACTACTACTCAGAATGATCCATGACCTGGCTGCTGGGCCCCAAACTGTTGTTACCGGTCTGTGAGATGATAGGGAGCTTATGCCAGAATTTAAGCCAAACATATGACTAAGCATTTGCTTTAGTTCAGCTGTTGTTGTTTTTATCTTTTCTTCTTGTTCTTTTTTTTCTTTTTGAGAGGGAGGGAGAGAGGGAGAGAGAGAGAGAGAGACAATGAACAAATGGGTAGGAGGGTCAGAGAGAGAGAGAGAGAGGGAGAAGCAGACTCTCTGTTGAACAGGGACTCCAATGTGAGGTTCGATCCCAGGACCCTGAGATCACGACCTGAGCCAAAGGCAGACGCTTAACCAACTGAGCCACCCAGGCGCCCCGTTTTTTCTTCTTTTTAAGTGGAGCCCACTCCCAGCATGGAGCCCAATGTGGGGCTTGAACTCACAACTTTGACATCAAGATCTGAGCTGAGACCAATTTGAACGCTTTAACAGACTGAGCCACCAAGCACCCTAGTTGTTGTTTTTAACAGTAAGATTTTCTTAATGAAAATAATTTCTCATTCTAATGGAAACTCCTTATCTCATTACAATCCAGTACTTTGTGCAGCACAAGATAAAGTTCATAAATGACCCAGGGAGAAAACAGGACTTCTAAATGTTTATCCCACTTGCAGCCTATCAAGGAAAATTGTTAGAAAAACCACAGTGAATGGGGCACCTGGGTGGCTCAGTGGGTTAATGCCTCTGCCTTCGGCTCAGGTCATGATCCCATGGTCCTGGGATCGAGCCCCACATCAGGCTCTCTGCTCAGCAGGGAGCCTGCTTCCTCCTCTCTCTGCCTGCCTCTCTGCCTACTTATGATCTCTGTCTGTCAAATAAATAAATAAATAAAACTTAGAAAAAAAAAGAAAAACCACAGTGAAGAGGTATATGCTTTAAAAAGAGTATAGTGGGGACACCTGGGTGGCTCAGTGGGTTAAAGCCTCTGTCTTCAGCTCACGTCATGATCTTAGGGTCCTGGGATAGAGCCCCACGTCAGGCTCTCTGCTCAGCAGGGAGCCTGCTTCCCCCCCCTCCTGCCTCTCTGCCTACTTGTGATCTCTGTCTGTCAAATAAATAAATAAAATCTTTGTTAAAAAAAGAGTATAGTGGATGGCTTCTGGGTGGCTCAGTTGGTTAAGTGTCTGACTCTTGATCTCAGCTCAGGGTCTTGATCTCAGGGTCGTGAGTTCAAGCCTCATGTGGGCTCTGTGCCTAACGTGGAACCTACTTAAAAAAATAAGATAAAATAAAGAGGGTAGAGTGGATGTTCTTTGGACCAGAGATTCAAAGGAGAGAAAGGTGAAGAGGGAAGGCATTGTGGTTAGTGGCACCGTAACTGGGTGAGTGTCCAGTAGGTGGAAATGGGAAGGCATTCTGTGAGGAGGGAGCAGGACAGAGCAGTGTGAGCAAAGGTATAGGCTGAAAGAGTTTGGCACTTGTTTTATAAGGAAAAAGGAGAAGACAGCAAGTGGCAAGAAAAGGAGCATCAGGAATGACAAGGAAATTAGACATTCTCTGCTTGGACATCTTTGACAATGCCACTATTCACTTCAGTGAGATATTTTGAGTTGAGGTATGTTCTAGAGGTATGGTCGTGCTGTATATACCAAGGCTGTGTTTGAAGAATACTGAAGAAACTGGTAACAGTGGTTCCCTCTGTGGAGGTACGGGGGTGGCAGGAGTCAGGGGCTGGGGGTGACTTACTTTCCACTGTCTACTCTTTGGTGTCTTTTGAAATTTAGACCACAGGCATCTAATACCCGTTGCTTCAAAAGTAACTAGAAAATAGTTTTTAAAATAGGGTTAAGTTGTGCCAACTTTTGAGCTTTGTGTCTTCCCAAAATCGAAATCACAGCAATTCCTCCCAGTGCTGTGCTCTTTGTAGTACATCCAAAACTTTATGGAGGAGTGCAAAGATGAAATAGGTTGGATATGTCATTCCAGTGTTCCAGATTCCTACCCCCACCCTGAAAACCCTCCCCATTTATCCAGGGTGAAACCCAGAGATCTTACAATGGTCAGTAACATCCTACATGGGTAGGAAGCCCTCTGCCTAGCAGGCTCCTTCTCCAGATACCATATTGTTTGCTCTTTCTCCTCCTCCAAGTCTTTACTCAGATGGCTTCGTTTCCATGAGGACTTCCTTGACCTCCCTATTTAAAATTGCTGTCTACCATGACTGGCACCCCCTAATGCCCTTTCTGCTTTGCTTTTTTCCTGTGGCCTTTATTATGACGTGACCTGTCAATTATTATAACTATTTATTTTCTTATTGTCCGTCTCCCCTCCCTAGAAGGTAAGCTCTGTGAGGATAGAGATTTTTGTCTAATTTGTGCTTTGCTAATCTCTAGCCCCTAAAATTGTTCCCATGTAATAGATTACCAAACAAGTGCTCACAAATTATTTGCTGCTCCCCATCCTTCGAAAGCCGGACAGAGTCTGTTTCCCCAGCTGGAATCTTGGCTGGCCCTGGGCTTGCTTTATCAATTAAATAGAAGCGATTTTGTGCGAGTTCCAAGCCTAGGCCTTAAGAGGCCTGGAAGCTTCCCCTGTGAAGGCAGGAACCTTTCCCTCAGCACGAGAACAAGTGCTGCACAGTAGACTTCTGGAGGATTAAGACCATGTGGTGGGAGGCCTCAGCCCTCCCAGCAGTCTCGGCTGTGCCAGTTATCCCACTGAGGCCCTAGACATGAAAGTGAAGCCATCCAAGATTTCCAGCCACATCTAAGCCAGCTGAAACCAGAACTACTCAGCTGAATTGTGAGAAATAACAAATATTTGTTATCTCGAGCCACTAGGTTTTGGAGTGGGTTGTTTTCCAGCAAAAGCTAACTAATGCAGCTTTGTGCATAGTAGGTGGTCAGTAAATACTTACAAAATTAATAAATGTTGCCATTTATTATGGCAATCCAGGAGTACCTGGGTGGCTCAGTTGCTTAGGCGTCCAACTCTTGATTTCAGCTCCGATCGTGATCTTGGGTTTGTGGGATTGAGCCTTGGGTTGAGCTCATGCACTGGGCATGGAATCTGCTTGGGATTCTCTCTCTCTCCCTCTCCCCTTCCTCCCCAAAAGAAAAAAAATTTCCAAGTTAGATGAGAAATGTTTCTGGTGAGTCCTTTTGATTCTCACCACAACATTATTATGCTGTAGAAAGTTACAGCCCACTTGGATTTTATTGCATGGACTGTCTATTCAAACTTAGACTCAAATTCTACCGACACTTGTTAAAATAGCCTTGTAAAAGTCAGCCTCACCGAGCCACAGGTTCCTCTTCTCCCATCCAAGTACTAGCCAGGCCCGACCCTGCTTAGCTTCGGAGATCAGACGAGATCGGGCACGTTCAGGGTGGTATGGCGGTAGACCACAGGTTCCTCTTCTGAGACCAAGTGCCTACCCCATAGGGATATTGTGAAGACCAAAGTAGAATGCGTACTACAGTTGTTGGCATGTAGAGTCGTAGCTGCTATGGCTACGCCCTCTTCCCCTCATCCTCCCCTCAGAGGAGAAGAATTCACAGACCAGATGTTCGTTCATGCCTGACTTCCAGAATTACCAGAAATCCAGAAATATCAGACCTGGATGAAAGGTGGTGAAAGAGAATGATAGCTACATGAACTGTAGTGGGCAATCACTATTTTGCATACAATTTAAGAAATAACCGTATTTCAGAGCTTGGGAGCTCTACTACCCGATTGGTCCGAGGATATGGCATGTTGCATGGTGTCCACTAGGGGGCGATAAAGACATTTCATACAATAGTGCTCCTTCAAGCTACATGCACCTGCCAGACAGGAAATGTTTCTTTAATTTTATTATTTTAACGTGGCTGTGAAACTTAGACTTTGCAAATAGTTCACATCGCACTGAAAATTATTAATGGATTGCTTTATTCTTTTTAAGGTATTAGAAGAACTCATAATGTGTGTTTTCAGGAAAGTCAGCCCTTGCAAGTTATTTTTGAAAAGAATATGTGTTCTAATACACTAGTTATTCAACCAAGGTAATGAATTTTCTGGTGTTTCTTTTTCTTTTTCTGAGTATAATGTGGGAACAGAGTAAAGAATTAATGCCTTTAATTAAAATTTGGAGTCAGTTAACTTCAAAAAAAGCTAACATTTGACTTGGAAAAATCTCCTTACAAGGTCAAGAGGAGACCCTGAGAAAGATAATAGTAGATAATGTAATTGATTAATGGTAGAAATATGATTTAGTGGCAAGAAAGTTATAAAAGTATCCCATTAGTGGCTTTCTACATTAAGTGATACCAAGAGAAAAATATATTACCTAATAATACTTTGCATTTATATATTGCCTTCTGTCTGAGTCATAAAACACACAACACAAGGAAACATTAGCATTTTTTATGCAAACTGATTTTATCCCAAGTGTTTACATTTTTTCTTTAGAGAATGAGTTAGGTACATTTGTCAGTAAAAGTGCACCCAATTATTTAGTTAAGATGTAGCATTAAACATTAATTACTTTATGAACCAAAGATATTTTATTCTTATTGTTTTTTAAGTTACACTCTATAAAAAGAATTTATAGAGGATTGCAAAGATAAAAAATGAAAACTTTTTCTCCTCTACCTGTCTCCTCTATCCCACTTGGCAGAGGTAACATCAATCAGCAATTTGGTGTATATTCTTGTGGATCTTCTTCCATTTATAGCCAATTTCTCTGTACCTCACCCTCTTCCTATAGCTCTGGATAGCTTTCTTTCTCTCTCTTCCTTCTTGTCCCCTCTCAAATTTATATTACTTATGAGACACATACTTGTAATTTTTTCAAAGAAAATGTCCTCCTGTTATTATTTGGCAACTTGCTTTTTTAAGTTTCTGTGTCAGTTCACTTAAATCAATCTTATTGTTTTTAATGATTACATAATTTTTCATTGTATGAGCCATAATTTAGTTACCCATTGTCCTATTAGTGAAAAAGTAGGTTGTTTCCAGCTTTTTGCCACACACAAAAAGTGTATTAGTTGCCTATTTCTGTGGAACAAATTTCCCCCAAACTCAGAGCTTTAAGAAACCAGACATTGATTACTTCATGGTTATACCTGTGGCTTAACTGGGTATATCTGGCTCAAGGTGTCTCATGAAGTTGAAGTCAAGCTGTCAGCCAGGGCTGTGGTCTCATCTGAATGCTGGACTTGGTAGGGATTCGCTCCCACACTCACTGACATGGCTATGGGGAGGCCTCAGAGATCAACTTCCAAGCTCACTGGTCAAGTTGCTGGTAGGCCTCAGTTCCTCACCACACAGTCCTCTCTGCGCACTATCTGGTTGTCATTACAAAATGGCCACTGGATCAGAAAGACACAGAGTTGAGTGAGATGACTGATTGAGAGAGAGAATTCACAAATGGAAGCCAAAGTCTTTTTATTTTATTTTATTTTTTAAAAAGATTTTATTTATTTATTTGACAGAGAGAGAGAGAGAGAGAGAGATCACAAGAAGGCAGAGAGGCAGGCAAAGAGTGAGGGAGAAGCAGGCTCCCTCCTGAGCAGAGAGCCCGATGTGGGGCTCAATCCCAGGACCCTGAGATCATGACCTGAGCCGAAAGCAGAGGCTTAAATTAACACTGAGCCACACAGGCGCCCCTAAACCAAAGTCTTTTTATAACCTAATCTCAGAAATGACATTTCATCACCTCTGCCATTTTCTTTGTTAGAAGTGACTCGGTAAATTAAGCCCACACTCGGGCAGGGGATTATAGGAAGGCATCAGTACCAGGAGGTGGGAACACTGGGGGGGCCACCTTATAGGCTTAACATAGAGTCCTAGGAATGAAATCACTGGGTCAAAGGCTTACCAAATTTTAAATTTGCATACATACTGACTACCAAATTACTATCTTAAATGTTGTGCCCATTTACATTCCCACCAGAAGTGTAGGGGAGTCCTTTCAAGTAACATATATGATCAGTCTTTAAAATTTTCACCAACCTGATAGGTAGAAAATTGAGTTATTAGATGTGCATTTTGTTGTGTTGCTTCCTTGGGAGCTTGAACATCTTTTCATATATTTATTAGTGATTGTATTTTTCTTCCTTTTTGAATTGCACATTTATGTTGTAATTTTTTTTGTATCAGGTTATTTGGTATCTTATAAAACACCACCCCCGTCACACCGGAAAAGCTCCTAGATGAATATGGGTGTTCCTGACATTTTGGCATCAAGAAACACTGCTGAGCTAATGTCTAGCATCAGGTTAAAGTCAATATTACATACATTCTAAGGATCTCATTTTTATCTGACAACACTTCAATTTCATAAGTAGCCCAGATCTTGTAATAAAGATAAGCTAATTAAAAATGGGCATGGGGCGCCTGCGTGGCTCAGTTGTTGGGCATCTGCCTTTGGCTCAGATCGTGATCCCAGGGTCGGGGGATCGGCCCCTCGTCTGCCTCTTCACTCGGTGGGAAGCCTGCTTCTCGCTCTCCCACTCCCCCAGCTTGTGTTCCCTCTCTCGCTGTCTCTCTCTCTGTCAAATACATAAAAATAAAATCTTTTTAAAAATGGGCAAAGGATTTGAATGGATCATTTGCCAAAGAAGATATACAAATGGTTGAAAAGCACATGAAAATGCGCTCAACTTATTTAGTAGTTAGGGAAATACAAGTTAAAGAACTTTAAATGTGTGAAGTACAGTATATGAATTCTTTATCAATAAAACTATTTTTAGAAAGGGAACCCAGGATAAAAGGGCATTTGGGATGCCAAGACAACCTTGAAAGTAATAGGTAATAATCCAGGGCAGGTAACAAATGGAAAGAAAATATAAGTAGCAGGCTGCTCGTAAACCTCTACCCCTCAGCCGCATCTCCAGCATGGTTCCAACCTAGTTCTGTCTGAACAGCAGTGTTTTCTAGTACCTCCCTCAGGAGTATGATAGCAGGCCATTAAAAATATATATGGGGTATATAAAACCATGGAATTGAAGACATTCCTTCCAGTGTCTGGTTTATTCCATAGTTTCGCATGTCTTACTAAGAATATATTTTACTATTCTCTTGGCCCTCAAATGAATTTTAAAATGTGCTAAAAATATTGCAGCTCACATAGAAAAAAGAAGATAGGTTTTTTGGGGGGTAAGTTTTTAAAAAAATCTCGACTGATGAACCTTGTTTATTTCCACATTAGAGATCTGAGTCCCATTTAATAAGGTTCTTTCTTCTTGGTTTGCAAGCAACATAATACTTTTCATTACATTTTGTAGAGTGCTTGCTGAGGCAGTTGTTCTTTTTACATCAAGTCAAGAAGAAGTTACTCTTGCTGTTACCCCACTCAGTGTTTGCCTTAAGAGTTCCAGTGACGAACCAATGGGTAAGGACTACATCTGTCGTGGCTCTTGGATAGCATGTCACTCCCTGGGTTTCTTGATGACGGACCATACAGTGAACATTGGTGGCATAACATTTATTCTTGTCTAAAGAGCAGTAAAGGGGTGCCTGGGTGTCTCAGTTAAACTGGGTTAAGCCTCTGCTTTCGGCTCAGGTCATGATCCCAGGGTCCTGGGATGGAGTCCCGCATGGGGCTCTCTGCTTAGCGGGGAGCCTGCTTCCCCCCTTCTCTCTGCCTGCCTCTCTGCCTGCTTGTGATCTCTCTCTCTCTCTCTCTGTCAAATAAATAAATAAAATTAAAAAAAAAGAGCAGTAAGATATAGAAAGATCATTACAAGTTTTAAGAGATCCAGGAAATGGAATATAATCAATAATTAAAATATTTGGCTTTGAAATTCAGGTTGTTTTAAAATTAGGAGAATCGTTACTGAGAAAAGTATATTTTCAGTTAATATTTTTAAGGTCTGGTTTTCATCTTTTTTTTTAAGTGTATGTATTTATATTTTAGTAATGTCTACACCCAACATGGGGCTTGAACTCATGACCCCAAGATCAAGAGTTGTATGCTCTTCCAACTGAGCCAGCCAGACAACCCGTTTTTCATCTTTTACCACCCTTTGTGTTTATCATAAAGAAAAATTAAGAGGCCAGCAATCCAATTGAGATTATCTTTAATCACATAAGAAAAAGTAACTTTGAACTAGAGATGTGAGATATTCCAGATGGCAAATACACATGGCAGAAAATGCGAATACTTATTAAGTCTGCTCTTCCAAGAGTTACCTAGATTGAATGGAGATAAGACATGATTAAATTTTTTAACTTTTTAAAAGGAGATTTATTTTGAGAGAGAAGGAGAGTGTGAGCAGGGGGATGGGCAGAAGGAGAGGGAGAGAGAGAGAATTTCAGGCAGACTCTCAACTGACTGGGGAGCCTGATGCAGGGCTTGATCCCAGGACCCCAAGATCATGACCCAAGCCAAAATCAAGAGTTGGCTTTTCAACCAACTGAATCATCCAGGTGTCCCTCCATGTTTTGTTTTTTTTTTCTAAATGGTTTCCATTTATTTATTTTTTATTTTTTTTAAATTTATTTATTTGACAGACAGATCACAAGCAGGCAGAGAGAGGAAGAAGCAGGCTTCCCTCTGAGCAAAGAGCCCGATGTGGGGCTCGATCCCAGGACCCTGGGATCATGACCCAAGCCGAAGGCAGAGGCTTTAACCCACTGAGCCACCCAGGTGCCCCGGTTTCCATTTATTAATTCG
>RCUC01120752.1:0-28433 GCA_003697995.1 Taxidea taxus jeffersonii
CTCTCTGCTAAGCAGTGAGCACAATGCGGGGCTCGATATCAGGACCCTGGAATCATGACCCGAGCCAAAGGCAGCCACCTAACCAACTGAGCCACCCAGGCACCCCAAAAGACCCTTTATTAAACTCTCTTCAAATTATTCCATTTGAATAAGTCAGAAACTGGATTGACAGCAAGTTTAAAATTTGTGTTAATCAGTATTAGTATGAATGACTCATATAGTATTTATTTTATTGTATTAGGGTGACAACTTATTTCATAGTATTGTTACTTGTCAGTATTTCATTTTCACTTAATAGAAGAAAACAAAAGCTAAAATGAAACTGAAGGAAATCATTGAGCTTCAAAGATCTCTTCACCACAAGAGATATTATTCCCCAAAAGCTACTTCTTTGAGGGTAGGAGCTACTGTTTAAATTGAAATACATGGGGGCGCCTGGGTGGCTCAGTGGGTTAAGCCTCTGCCTTCAGTTCAGGTCATGATCTCAGGGTCCTGGGATGGAGTCCCACATCAGGCTTAGCAGGGAGCCTGCTTCCTCCTCTCCTTATCTCTGCTGCCTCTCTGCCTACTTGTGATCTCTCTGTGTCAAATAAATAAATAAAATCTTTTAAAAAATTAAATAAAATAAATTGAAATACGTGGGTACCTGGCAAATCTTGATCTTGGGCTTATGAGTTCGGGCCCCATGTTGGGTATAAAGGTTATTTAAAAAGAAAATATTTAAAAATAAAAATAAGTAAGGGACCCCTGGGTGGCTCAGTTGGTTAAGTGGCTGCCTTCGGCTCAGGTCATGATCCCAGCGTCCTGGGATCGAGTCCCACATCGGGCTCCTTGCTCAGCGGTGAGCCTGCTTCTCCCTCTGCCTGCCGCTCAGTCTGCCTGTGCTTGCTCCTGCGCTCTCTCTCTCTCTGACAAATAAATAAATAAAATCTTTTAAAAAAATAAATAAATAAAATAAAAATAAAAATAAATAAAAATAAGTAAATACAGACAAAATTGAAATATATTTTGGTCTAGGAGTCTCTCTAAAACAGGGCACATAGGTGGTTCAGTTGGTTAAGCCTCCGACTCCATCTCAGTTCAGGTCTTGATCTCAGCATTGTGAGTTCAAGCCCTGCATGGGGCTCTGTGCTTAATTCAGTATCTGCTTTGGAGTCTTTCTCTCCCTCTGTCCCTCTCCCTGCTCACGTGCACTCATGCTTTCTTTCACGCTCTCTAAAATAAATAAATAAATCTTTAAAAATAAAAAAAAAGAGATAAAAATTTTAAAAAATTTAAATCCTTTCTAAAGATTTAAAAACACACATTTGAATAGAAACAGTAGCTCTTGGGGTGCCTGGGTGGCTCAGAGGGTTAAGCCTCTGCCTTTGGCTCAGGTCGTGATCTCAGGGTCCTCGGATCGAGCCCCGCATCAGGCTCTCTGCTCAGCGGGGAGCCTGCTTCCCTCTCTCTCTGCCTGCCTCTCTGCCTACTTGTGATCTCTGTCTGTAGAATAAAGAAAGAAAAATCTTTGAAAGAAAGGAAGAAAGAAAGGAAGGAAGGAAGGAAGAAAGAAAGAAAGAGAGGAAGGAAGGAAGAGTAGCTCTTGACTCCCAGCTTTGAGTCAAGCTCTTTTTTACATTTCCTCTGACCTCACTCCTCCACCTCCTGATTTTTGTTGGTTGTGTTATTATTATTTTTACATTACTCAGATGTATCCCACTGATACTCTGTCCTGTATGGTATTCCCATGCATTCCCATGACTGTTTGGTACTGGTCGTAATATTTAAATAGACCAATATTCATCATCAATCCCTTTATGTGGCTTTTCTCTTCCTGAATTCTTTATATTGATCAACATTTTAGTGCACTGCATTTCATCATCAAACAGTTGTTGCTATTTTTGTTGTTTTGAAAGTTTCACCATGGATGTCATATTCTTTTCATTCCTTCACATTTGAACATGTCTGGTTATGCCTTTACACTTGAATCATAATCCTGACAAAATGAAAATGTGGCCAAAGAATATCAGGACCAGATAAATTATTAAAGCAGAAGGAATATTGCCTTGGAGAAGTCTGAGGCTAACCAGACTTTTTCCCACCCTTAAACATGGCTTGCTTTATCTTTCAAATATCTAAAAAATTACTTAATTCCTGAAGTTTAACCACTGAACTGGTCTATGTCTTAGACTGAACTAAGAACAATCTTTGTGTTGAGTGATTTTTATCAAACTTTCTAGAAATACAGTATGGTCTTACAATCTGCAGATTCATTTCTTCCCTCATTTTAGGAAAAATCTCTTTCAATGTATCTGGCATTCTGTTTGGGGGATTCTTTATTCGGGGGTAGCAGTTACCCTTATGCTGAATTACTTTATCCATCTTCCACATTTATTGGCATCTCTGTAATTTCCAGAAGCTTTGTCCTGTTTGTTTGTTTTTTCTAATCTCAAACTTGAAGCGGACCCACACACATCTGTCCAACTAATTTTTTGCAAAGATACATAAGTAATTCAGTAGTCAAAGGATAGCCTTTTCCAAAATAGTGCTAGAACAACCAGATAGTCCTAGGCCCCCTTATTTCCAAAAATGAACACCAACCTAAGCCTCACACTCTGCACAAAAATTAATTCAAAATGACTCAGAGGCTTAAATATAAAACTATAAAATGTTTTTAAAAACTCACAAGATAAAATCTTGGGATGGAAGGCTAGAGAAAGAGATTTTTAAGCTTGACACCAAAAGCATAATCCATAAAAGGAAAAACTGATAAACTGAACTTCATCAAAAGTAAAAACTTTTACTCTGCAAACGACACTGTTAGAGGATGGAAAGACAAGCTATAGACAGAGAAAATAATTGCAAGCCATACATGCAACAAATGGTGTCCACAATGTATAAGTAACTCTCAAAACAGTAAAAACAACAACATAACAAAACAAAACCAAAAACAAACAAACAAAAATACCCCAGGGCACCTGGGTGGCTCAGTTGGTTAAGTTACTGCCTTCAGCTCAGGTCATGATCCCAGAGTCCCAGGATCGAGTCTCGCATAGATCTCCCAGCTCCATGGAGAGTCTGCTTCTCCCCTTCACCTTCTCCCCTCTCATGCTCTCTCTGTCTCTCTCTCTCTCAAATAAATAAAATCTAAAAACAAAACAAAACAAAACCCCAAACCAAAAAAATAATCCAATTAAAAATGAGCAGGAGACATGAACAGATATTTCACTGAAGAAGAGATACGGATGGCAAATAAACATATGAAAAGCTCACCATCATTAGCCATTAGAGAAATACGAATTAAAACCACGAGAGGTCACTATATATGTAGCAGACAGGCTCAGGTAAAAAATAGCCTTAGCACCATATTGTTGACGAGGATGCAGAGAAACAAGATCTCTCCTACAATACCGGTGAAAAGGTAAAAATTCCAGAGTGGTACAGTCAATGTAGAAAATAGGTCAGCAGGTTTTTTTTTTTCTTTTTTAAGATTTTATTTATTTTTCTGTCAGAGAAAGAGAGGGAGCACAAGCAGGAGGAGAAGTAGAAGGAGAGGGAGAAGCAGGCTCCTTGTTGACCAAGAAGCTCGATGTGGAACTCGATCCCAGAACCCTGTGATCAAGACCTGAGCCCAAGGCAGACACCTAACCAACTGAGCCACACAGATGGCCTTTTTTTTTTTTTTTTAAATAAAATTTAATACATGCTTACCCGACCACCCAGCAATTGCACCCTTGGGCATTTATCCCAGAGAGATGACAACATCTACATGGTTATTAATAACTATTTTATTCCTGATCGCCAAAAAACTTGGAAGAAACCAGATGTCCTTCAACAGGTAAATAGTTAAATAATTAAAGGGTTAAAAAAAGGAACATCCATACTATGGAATATTACTGGGCACTAAAAAGAAATGAATTCTTGGTAAATGCAGTAACAGGCACGGACCTCCAAAGAATTAAGCCGATCTTAAAAGTTATATACTATTTGATCCCATTTATATAACATTCTTGAACAGACAAAATTATAGATGGAGAAGAGATTAGTGATTGCCAGGGGTTGAGGTAGGGAGGGGAGGAGCATAGAGACAAGAGTGAGGTGGGCATGGCTGGAGTAGCAGGTGCGATCCCTGAGGTAAGGGAACCATCCTCCATCCTGAACATGGTGATGGCGGCATGAAGCTCCAGGTGTGATAACATTTCACAGAATTCAAAACACGCAAATGAAAGCATGTTAACTGGCCAGATGAGAAGGTCAGTGAATCATGTCAAGGTCACCCCTGGTTGTGTTCTATTTAGGCAAGATGTTACCTTCTCTGTATTATTTCTTGCAACCGCATGTGAATCTACAATTACCTCAAAATCAAAAGCTGAATTAAAATAAAAAATGAGGTTACGTTCGTTTTCACCGTGAGAGAGGAACAGCGTGGGAAGAGCGTGGCTTTCTAGTCACTGATCATATGTATCAATCACACAGTCACGTGCTTCTGTGTGCCCGCGCCCACGCATGCGCGCGCCCGCACCAGTCACACGGTTTCCTACACCAATTGAGACAGGAAGGGGAATTCAGAATTGTTCATCTGGCCATGACTAATAAAGCAAGAAAAGGAACCGCGGATGAATTGGAGGAAAAAAAAAAATCTTTGCATGTTTCACGAAGCTTTCCTGATCTGGCCTTTTCTACAATGGCGCCCCGGGGAAGAGGGAGCCATGAACGTGTAGTGAGATGTGTAATGTGACAGTCTGAGCAGCTCCCTGCGTCTGGCTGCGGGGCTGGCCACCTTTGTGCCCAGTCTGGACTCAGTGAAGTGTTTCTGCTTTATTTCTTTTTGTCTTTTGCCACTTAATGAGGCTCTACTGGGTGGGAAGTAGCCCCTGAGTTGAATACACCATCACTATGGGAACAGAGGCCACGCGCAGTCCCTGGGAATGTGGCCCCCACAGGTCTGCTGTCAAAGTCCTGCTTGTGCACTTTTCGGCGTTCTGAATGTTTCTGAGTGTGAGCAAGTGTGTTTGTGTGCCTGTCCATGTAATGCTTACGGTGAGCTGACTTGTCCTTGAGGACAGAGGCAGAAGAAAATGTAGGTCACTTTATACAAACAGCTTTCCCTCCTTCAAACTTCTGGTTAGTGCTTGTTAGCTGGGAATCAGTTCTAATTAAGCACACAAAAAGAAAAATCATTTCCGAAAAATCATTTCCAAAAAATCTGAACTCCCACGTACCCCATGCAGGCCGTTTCTCTTCCACAGGAACAGCAGTTACGATCCCAGAAAAATCTGATTTTCTATCTTCCTCGCCTTCATTTCCTCTTGGCCTACATGAACCCAAATTGTGATGATTATTCCACACACAGGGGTCTTCCTGGAATCCTTAAAATCATGAGTTGCCTCCGCCTTTTGTTCTTTTCTCTGTTCATCCACTTTGTGCTTCTAGATTCACACAGGGTTAATGTTTACCAAATGTTTCTGCCCCTAGTTTATAATCATTCCACAGATGTTCCCAGAGACGATGCGTTTCCTGTGGTGGAGACAGACAGTGCCTTCTAGACACATGTTTTGCTCCAGATGTCTCCAGTGGTACCCTTAGGATAGATTTAAAGCTGCTACATCTTTGGGGTGCCTGGGTGATTCAGCCAGTTAAGCGTCTCCCTTTGGCTCAGGTCATGATCTCAGGGTCCTGGCCTTGAGTCCCATGTTTCCCTGCTTTAGCAGAGAGTTTGCTTCTCCCTCTCCCTCTGCCTTTCCTCCTGTTCATGCTCTTTCTCACTTGCTCTAAATAAATGAATACGGTATTATAAAAAAAAACAAACTCTCTAAATCTTCGAGAGAAGACTCCAAGGGGATTGGCAAAGAGGAAGAGAGGAAGACAGAGTCTAATTTAATGTGGGAGGAGCTTCAATAAAAATCTCAAAACAAACTGACAAGAATGACATATATCAAAAGCACCTGGGTCCCAAGATGCTCTTCTTCAGATCTGGGTGTAAGATTCATGCAAAAACAGATTGGACCTATTTACATTTGCTCATTTTCCTGGTATCCGAGAAAAGAATAGATTCAGAAGCTGCAGGGTTGAGGATTTGTCAGTTAACTTAGATTTCCAGGGAGACAAGGTAGTCAAGTCAGTTTGATTACCTATCTACCCGAATCTCCTGTAGGCGCCCTCTTCTTCTTACCCCTGGCTGATTTCACCAAAACTGGGTATAGATCCTGAAGTAGAAATTTAATGGTTAAAGTATTTTTCAAAGGGGCACCTAGGTGGTTTAGTCGTTAAGCGTCTGCCTTCGGCTTGCGTCATGATCCTGGAGTCCTGGGATGGAGCCTGGAGTCCGGCTCCCTGCTCAGTGGGATGCCTCCTTCTCCCTCTCCCATTCCCTCTGCTTGTGTTCCCTCTCTTGCTTGTGTCTCTCTCTGTCAAATGAATAAATAAAATCTTGAAAAGAAGTTCCTACAACTCCATGAGCTGGCATGAAACATGCCTCTGTAATTGATTGTTTCTTAGGTTCAGTTTGTGGTAGGCGGAATTCTAAGGTGACCGAAACCCTGGTATAATCCCTTCCCCATGGAATCTCATTCCTGTGATTAGGTCTCACCAGATGGCCACGGTGAAGGGCTCTTTCATGGGGAATTAAAGTACCTAATCAGTTGAGTTTAAGTGAATCAGATAGCCTGGGTGGGCTTGACCTAGTCAGGTGAGCCCTTTAAAAGGGTCTAGAAGGAAGAGATTCTCCTGCTGGCCCTGACGCAGCTAAGTTACTGGAAAAGTTCACCAGCCCCATGGAAGTGAAGTCTTCCAATAACCATGTGAACTTGGAAGAAGACCTCAAGCCTCACGGGAGACCCCAGCGCTGACTGAGACTGTGCTTATAGCTTTGTCAGACCCTGGAGTCAGTCAGTCAAGAACCCAGTTAAGCCACCTCAGGCTCCTCACCCACAGCTGTTGGGCTAGTACGTCATGAGGTAAGTCACTGAGTTTGTGTCTTTGTTATGCGACAATATTGAACAAGTTTGTCATTTAATCTCCTTATCTTTAGAGGCTTGGCTGGCTGTTCAGAGTGGGGGGTGTTGTGACCTTACTTCAATTGTCTTTTTTTTTTGGAGAAAAAAGATAACTAGAAAACAAACAAAAAAATACCCTCAACACCAGGGTCTAAACCTGTGTTTTGCATATAATAAAAAGAGGGGAAAACGTATATGTAAAAATTCTTACTTCTATCCCCCATCAAGATACAAAACTTTCCCCATCACAGGCCATTCGTTACCAAATTCTGTTGATTCTACCACGAAGATCTATACTGAGCCATCTTTGTCTTTCCATCCCCATTCCCCTCTCCCCTAAGCCACCGTCACTGTAGCCCAGACAAGCACAATCCAGCCTCTTGCCTGATCCCCAGCATCTTCCCTTTCCCTCTCAGGCCATATTCTCTGCCAGCCCAAAGTGATAAGAAAACATGGGGGGAGGATTGTGTTCCCTCGCTTTTTTTTGTTTTTGGGAGCAAGAACATGTTGAGGGGCATAGAGGGAGAGAGAAAATCTCAAGCAGACTCTACACTCAGGAGCCCAACAAAGGGCTCCATCTCACGACCCTGAGATCATGACCTGAGCCGAAATTACGAGTCGGACGCCCAAAGGACTGAGCCACCTGGGTGCTCCTGTCCCTTCGTTTCTTAAAACCCCTTCCGCAGTTTCCTGTTGTCCTTAGGACAAAATCCAAACGATGTAGGTTCTCCCCCAAATAATCTCGATCACTTTTCCTCCCCTCCCAATTCTCCAGCGCTGTTTGCCTTTGGTTTTCCTTCATTCACCTGTGGTCTCTGCAGCGTGCCATCTTTTCTTGAGCTCTTACTACTCTTTCAAGCCTTCGCTCAAAAGTGACCTCTTCAGAGAAGGCTCCCCAGATGCTCTGTTGCAGAGGCTACTGTTGCCCTGTCCCCCTCACCTGCACATAAGCCGAGTGCCTATCCCTTAGTTGCTGCAGGGGTGGCTGCTGCTAATGGCTCACACCTGCACTTTCCCCAAAGCATTGCTTCCGGCTGATGGGCACCACCTGGCTAAAAGACGCCTGGAGGGGGGTTATCCTGTCTCCAGAGGACAACCTTCACCAGCAATCAATGATACAGGGTAAAACTATTCAGCCCCTTTGGGAGTGAGACAAGTTTGGTCCTGCCCTTAAAGGTCCAGAGCTCTCCATGAGATCAGCCTGAGGCTAGAGTTCTCCTGAAACAACCCCCACTCCATTGCACAGTTTCTTCTCCAGCTCTCACTCCTACAGGTTTCTCCTGGGAGCACTCCCTCAGTGAATGTCCTGCCCAAGTATCCCCCCCCCCATGCTTTCAGGCTCTGCTTCTAGAGCGCCTGCCCTGAGTCCTCCCCCAGTAGAAATGACTTTCTCCCATGACCGCCTTACATATACTCTTTGCCTTCGTTGCAGTATAGAAAAATAGCAATTTTATGTTTGTAGGTTTATGCATTTTGTTTCCCTATGAGCCATGAGCTCTGTGAGTGTGGAGACCATGCCTGTTTCATCCACCTCCGTATCCCCAGCAGGGGCACCTGGCCCTGTACCAAGGGGGGAGCTAATAAGTTGTTGACTGGATAAACAAAGGTGTGACTTTGGGGTTTTTCCCTCAAGATGAGCCCAACTGGCAGTGCATGGAATGCTTACATTGTATCTTAGACCATGACTTTCAAGTTCTGTGTTTTTAAGTGGAAGCACTCAGAAAACCAGTCTTCTTTAACTTAGACGCTTGCCTCATGTGAAGAATGAGGAGGAGGAGGAAGAAAAGGGGAAAATAGTATAATTAAGTTGTGGTGGCTGTTTCCTAACCAGGGAGTGTTGTGTAAAACTGGCATTTGGGGGCATGAAGTCATTTGTTCAGGACACAAAACAGGTGTAAGTCTGAACTATAAACTGAATCTAGGGCTTTTGGACTCTAATTCTCTGTTAGTTCAAGCTACTGATTAAATGATCGTGGGCTATGTCTAAGTGAAAGGTTTAGTAAACTTGTTTGAGTTAATGTCAAAACTAGATAGAAGCCTTAGGATCCTGTTGGTCTTGGGGTGCCTGGGTGGCTCAGTTGTTAAGCGTCTGCCTTCCACTCAGTTCATGATCTCAGGGTCCTGGGTTCAAGCCCTGCATGAGGCTCCTTAATTGGCAGGAAGTCTGCTTCTTCTCCCACTACCTCTACTTATGTTTCCTCTCTCGCTGTGTCTCTGTCAAGTAAAATCTTTAAAAACAAAAAACAAGGGTGCCTGGGTGGCTTAGTGGGTTGAGCCTCAGCCTTCAGCTCTGGTCATGGTCTCGGGGTTCTGGGATCGAGTCCCGCATCGGGCTCTTTGCTTGATGGGGAGCCTGCTTCCTCCTCTTCCTCTCTCTGCCTACTTGTGATCTCTCTCTGTCAAATAAATAAAATCTTAAAAAACAAAACAAAATGAAAAGGAATCCTGTTAGTCTTGTGAACTACCCTTTGATCTGTTCTCTTATTGGAAATCTAGAATTCATTGAGCACTGATCTCACCATGACTAAAAGAGAAATGAGTTGGAGGTTTTGTTTTGTTATTTCTGGTTGTTACTGAATGCCCATTGAATCAGGGCTGATGAGCTCTGTAAGTCCATTCTGTGTGTGGGATGGTCATCAGTGGACTTGTATTAATAATCTCCTTTCATGATTTATTTTTCCTAAAGCACATTCACATACACTCTGAGTTTCTTCTGGCAGCAAACCAGTTTATCAGTGAGCTAGGCAAGGCAGGAATAAATATCCCTGTTTACAGATGTGGAAACCAGAGGTCTAAGTGCTTGGCAAAGCTGCTATAACAAGGGAGGAAGAAATCTGTGACAAACCTAAAGTGTAACTTAAAATGCAGGGATCCTGGACTCCTGTGCGGACTGGGTGGAGGATAGGAGGTTTGCTCATGGGTCACGTGGTTCGTCCTCTGGCAGCTCCTGAGTTGGTCAGGTTTGGGGGCCCAGGAGCTATGAGTTGGATGAGAGCTGTGGTTCTCCTCCTGTGCCCCTCAGAAAGGAAGTGCTGTGTTAACAAGGTACTCTGCCCCTGAAATCAGTATCTTTCCTGACCCTGATAATCTATTTGATAGAATGTTCTTTCTCCGGTTTTCTCAGAAACTGCCTTCTGAAACCTGTCAAAATGCATGAACCAATAGTAAGCAAAGATGATAGTTTAATAGTAAAAATAAATAAATAAATAAAAGAAAAAAGAAACCGTCTCCCATTGATTTGTGTCAAATCATTAGATCTCCTGCTGACCCAGTTGTTCCTAATTCACCCGATAGAATGAGCTATACCTATGTTTCAAGGACTAGAACTTGATCTGTTATGCCCAGATCATAAGACCACCACCAAAAAGACCACCGAGAGCCAGACGTTCCGAAATGGAAAAGCAAGGCTTTATTCAGGCAGGCGGGCTGCAGCTCGGACCTCGTCCTACACACTGACGCAGTGGAGTCCAGGAGGAGGCGCCCGCTGGAATTTTACAGAGATTATATAGGCAATTTTACATGCAAAAAGTACATAGTCACATAGTTACATGTGTAGGTGACCTTGAAAATGATTGGTGTCTGAGGTGACTTAAGCTGTGTTGTCTGAGGAGGGTTGGTCAGTTAGGAAAAACTGCTGACAGGGAGTTTTCCTTACTGGTTGTTTTTCTATCCTTTGTTAGCATATAGGGCAATAACCCCGATTGGCTCGCACTTGGTCCCTCGTTTACATATGGAGAATCACCCTCTATTGGTTCATGTCCGATTCCCTATTTGCATATGTAGTAACCATTTCTATTGGCTCTTGTCCCATCCTTTATTTGCATATGTGGGAACCGCTTTGGAATGTCTCAGCTTAATGAAAAGAGCAAAAGGGCTGCGGCCTTGAATGGCGTCACTTTGGCCCTTCAGATCCTCTCCATCTCCCTCAAATTTGCCCTTAACCCTGGAGTTTATGGTGACTTTCCATCTTCAGGAGGAAATACAATCTTTATCATAGGGGCCACATGGCTTCCCCACCCTGGCCCTGCCAGCTCTCCTGTCACTTTCCACTTAATTTTTTTTTTTTTTTTGGCTCTAGTCACACTGTGTGGGTTCTGACATTCCATAGCACATGGCCCGCCTCTGGCCTCTTTCTTTGCTCAAACTATCCCTACTCCTCCAGAGTCCTTCCCCTCCCAGCTCTGTGCTTCCCCCAAGGGTTCAGGGGTCAGGCTGGGCTATGGACCCCCCTGTGGGCTCCATACACCCTGTGCCATTACCATATTATGTTGGTCTAAAATTTTTAATTTTCATTCATTTTATTTTATTTTTTAAAAGATTTTATTTATTTATTTGACAGAGATCAGAAATAGGCGGAGAGGCAGGCAGAGAGAAAGGGGGATGCAGGCTCCCTGCTGAGCAGAGAGCCCAATGTGGGGCTTGATCCCAGGACCCTGAGATCATGACCTGAGCCGAAGGCAGAGGCTTTAACCCACTGAGCCACCCAGGCGCCCCTCATTTTATTTTTTAATTGGTAATTTATATGTGGTTCAAAATTCAGAACGTAAATCCTATGCCTCTTCTTTACCCTGTCCTCTGGCCACATGTCTCTTTCACAGAGACAACCTAGATCTCTACTTTCTCATTCCTCCTTTGAGAACTTGACCAGTATACAAAAGTCAACATCATGTTGGGTTTTTCTTCCTCCCTTTCTTTTACACAAATAGCAGCATATTGTGTACAACTTTGAGCTCCTGTGTTTATTTTTAAGATTTTATTTAATCTCTAAACCCAACATGGGGTTTGAGCTCAAAATCCTGAGGTCAAGAGTTCTGTGCTCTACCAACTGAGCAGCCAGGTGCCCCTTCAGCACCTGTGTTCCTTAAACAATAGAACTGCCTGACCTTTCTGTAGCACTATATAAAGATCTTCATCTTAAATATACAACTATAGACCATTCTACCGAATTGATGTCCCATTTACATAACCAGTCCCCAATGGATGGAAATTAATTTCTAATTTCTTGCTGCTACAAACAATACTACAGTAGATAATAGCAAATGGGCATCTGTTGGTAGATGTCTGTCTATGCAGCATGACCTTGTATCCTTACCGGTCTGTCCTGGCTTAGGCTACAGGTCCCCCTGGGACAGGGAATGATGCATAAAGCATCTCTGAACTTGCTTTGAGCAGGATCTAGCACATGGTAGGCATGGTGTTCAAGTTGATTCCACTGAAGGTATTGTACAAGGAATAACCTGGTGTCCATGAGCTTTGTCACCTGCACCAGTGTGTGAACCGCTAGGCATGTAGGCCGTTAAGGGTCTGTCGGGTTAGTCTGTTTGCTCTCTCCCTCCCCTCTTCCATTCTCTGTCCCTCATTACCCATGCCTGGGTAAACAGGAGCTGAGCCTTCTCAACAGCATCCCTGCCTTTGGCTTCCCATGGGGGTCATCCACAGGGAGGCACTGCCAGGAGATGGAGGGTGTGGCGGTGGGAAGATGGAAGTCCTTTCCCGCTGCTTCCTTGCCTCCGCAGCTAAGGTTCCAGCAGTGGTTTTTGTCTTCCTCTGGGTGGGACTACAGCTCCCTCCATAGCTCCAGCTTTCCTTGTGCTCACAACCTTCTCTCTTCAAGGCCTGGGGAGTAAGAGCTCCACTGTGAGCCCTGGGGGCTTTCTCGTCCCTTTTTGGATCCCTTAACCCTGCCCACATCCCTATAAATCCTCTTGCATTAAATGATCTTCAGGTACATCTTTGGCAGGGAATGCTGTTTTTCTGCCAATACCCTCACAGATAAGGGGTCCCTTCTGAACCTGAGACTCAACCATTCTAAGCCTTGATGGAGAATTTTCCAGCTGCTTTGAAATATAACAAAACATACTGACTACACAGGTGGTCACACCATCACCAATCCCGCAATGCTCCATAACAATAATAATGTTGAAAAGACACACATGGATGCGCATGAGCACACGCATGCACATATGCATACGTCCCCCTGGTTCCACTGTGAGTACTTGGCCAGCATCAGCATGCGTGATTCAGCCTGGAATGTTTAAAAAAAATATGCACAGGGTTTAAAGAAGGTCTCAGTGGCTTCTACCCAGAGGTTCTTTTTCTTACTGAAACAGCTCCTAGGAACTGAAAAAATAAAGCGAGCAAGTAAGACCAACAGGGTTTTGTGTGAATGAAGCAGTATTCAGCTTTATACATTCCTTATAATGTATAGAAATAGTATTTTCAATGTGTCATTTCTTGAATAGCTGTTCATTAGTGGGCAGTGAATTGCATTTTTTTTTTTTAATCTGTGGATTGCCCTCCAACCAATTAAGTTGAAATTGGGTTTTTTCCCATGATTAGTCACTGAGCGATAGCCTGAAGAGTCTTCAGGGCATGGAGATTGAATCTTTGTACTTGGAGTTGTAGGGATATCTGATTTCAAGTAAAAATAATGGCTGCGGATTGCATTGTTGCTCGCTCATTAGCAAAGCTCCAGCTTTTGAAACTGGTGATTAGAATTTTTCCTCCGGGGAAGATCAGGCTGCAAAGTCTTCACATGCAGATTTTTGCTGGTAGATGTCAGCTACCAAGCATTTAAAAAGACCCACAAAAAGTAGGCCTGTCGTTTTGTCTCAAATCAGCCTGCTTCTAAGAGCTGGAACTTTCTCAGGCATAAAAAAGTAGTTTGAATGATTCATGAAATCCTTTCTCCACCCTAAAAATACAGGGGTGAGGGAAGGACCAAATGATTCATTTAGTTGCAGCAAATAAATGAAAAATCCTTTGGGGGAAAGTCTGTGTGCACTGGTGTATATGCACATACGTATATGGACAGGAAATGCAGATGAGTTGTCAACTCTATGCAGAGACTTTGTCTTAAAGACAGTATTCCCATAGGATTAAATTTAATGTTTTTAGACCCTTGACTTTAATTTTTTTAAAAGACTTTATTTGACAGACAGAGATCACAAGTAGGCAGAGGCAGGTAGAGAGAAAGAGGGGGAGGTAGGCTCCTTGCTGAGCAGAGAGCCCGAAATGGGACTGGATCCCAGGACCCTGAGATCATGACCTGAGCCTAAGGCCAAGGCTTTAATCCACGCACCCCCCCCCACTTGACTTTTATTTCACATCATAGCTTACATGTATATTCTTAACGTTTTCATTTAGAATAGCACTGACAGCAATGATAGGGTACCCTTAATTTTAATCCGATGGGGACATTGAATTCATGCACTCCTTCCTAGTTGACTAGAGATTGGATATTTCCTTGGAAAAATAGGCCAATATTAAGGTTTTAAATCTCATATGTTCATGTGGTCATATTTGATGTTGGTGTTTTGGGTCCCCTAACTTTTTTTTTTAAGATTGTATTTATTTATTTGACAGAGATCACAAGTAGGCAGAGGCAGGCAGAGAGAGAGAGGAGGAAGCAGGCTCCCCGCCGAGCAGAGAGCCCGATGCAGGGCTTGATCCCAGCACCCCAGGATCACGACCTGAGCCGAAGGCAGAGGCTTAGCCCACTGAGCCACCCAGGCACCCCGGGTCCCCTAACTCTTAAGAACATTAAACTTTATCAGGCATTGGGACCCACTTGCTGCCAATGGTGGGGGGTAATATGGTTGTTTCTATGGAGAACTAGGTCCCGTTACTATTACTGTAAAACTGATATTTATATATATATATATGAGTAAGAGTTACTCAGTTTGTATGGGAGTTGACTTTTCACAAAATGCTAGTCCTTACAATAAGGTGGTGAGCCGCTAATATTACAGCCAGCTTACAAATGAGGCTCTAAGAATATCCCATAGCTCCTTAGAAAGCAAGGTGAGATGCTGAGAAGAACCAGAGCTCTGAAAAAATTCTATGTTTTATGGACCCCCCTCCCCGCACCCACCATCCTAAGTCTTCACTTTCATGGGATGTCTGTTTAAGGAATTTTCCCAGACAACCTCAGCCTGGAATTTTATGGTACTGAAGGCATTACTTTAGTTAAAATAATGAAGAAAAACTTGTTTAGGGAGATTTTCTGTAAGCTATCTTTCCTGTTTTGCTTTAGAAGATCAATATAGAAATAGGAATAGTCTTCCAGATTTTGTCCCCAGGTCACTGCTCAGTATAATAGATTAAGATTAAATGCATTCAGGACTAAAGGAATGGACCAAAGGTTAGTAAGCCATCATTCTGCCAATGAGAAAATGTTCAGCTTTGGAGTAAAGAACTAATACATGTTACCCATGTTGATACTTGTATTTAATATCACTCCTATTCCATAAGTCACAAGATGATGTGCTTTTTGATGGATTTCAAAATCAGTTTTTTTTTTTAAAGATTTTATTTATATATTTGTCAGAGAGAGAGAGAGTGAGAGCAAGCACAGGCAGGCAGAGGCAGAGGGAGAAGCAGGCTCCCTGCTGAGCAAGGAGCCCGATGTGGGACTCGATCCCACGACACTGGGATCATGACCTGAGCCACAGGCAGCCGCTTAACCAACTGAGCCACCCAGGTGTCCCCAAAATCAGTTTCTTAAAATGTAGCATATTGAGGTGCCTGGGTGGCTCAGTGAGTTAAGCCTCTGCCTTCGGCTCAGGTCATGATCCCAGGGTCCTGGGATTAAGCCCCACATGGGGCTCTCTGCTCCACAGGGAGCCTGCTTCCTCCTCTCTCTCTCTGCCTGCCTCTCTGCCTACTTGTGATCTCTCTGTCCAATAAATAAATCTTAAAAAAAAAAAAAGTAACATGTTAAAAAGGTCCTCTGAGTCCTAGGAATAGGAGTAGCCTCTGTTTTTTTCCCTTTGTGTGTTGTTGGTTAAAAACACCTGCTCCAGGCAGGCTGCCTGGCTTGAAACCTGCTTTTGTTTACCTCACAAGCTTCCCTCCCAGGGCTGTTGGGAGAATTAATTGGGTTAATACATATGAAAGCACTTAGTGTGGAAGCTGGTACATAAGTGGTCAGTCACTTCTAGTTTTCCCTCTAAACATTGTTTGATAAACACGTGTGAAGTTTCTTTTTTTTTTTTTAAAAGATTTTATTTATGTATTTCAGAGAGAAAGAGAGTGAGAGAGAGCATGAGAGGGGAGAAGGTCAGAGGGAGAAGCAGTCTCCCCGTGGAGCTGGGAGCCTGATGCGGGACTCGATCCTGGGACTCCGGGATCATGATCTGAGCTGAAGGCAGTTGCTTAACCAACTGAGCCACCCAGGTGCCCCACATGTGAAGTTTCTTTAAGCTACAAGAACTAAAACCTACAAATGTCTGGGGTGCTTATCTCTTCATGCTGGGTTGGATGACGATTTTTTTAAAGATTTTTTTTTTTTATTTATTTGTCAGAGAGGGAGAGAGAGCGAACAACCACAGGCAGACAGAGTGGCAGGCAGAGGCAGAGGGAGAAGCAGGCTCCCTGACTGGCAAGGAGCCCGATGAGGGACTCGATCCCAGGACGCCGGGATCATGACCCGAGCCAAAGGCGGCCGCTTAACCAACTGAGCCACCCAGGCGTCCCTGGATGATGATTTTATCTGCTACTTTACCCTTCACTGTATTGTAAGTCTAAAGTGAACATGGATTATTTTTATCATAGAATGTTCTTTTTTTGTGACTTAGATAATTGCCAATAGGCAGACAGAGAAGTCAAACACAGGTCTTCACAGCAACACACAGTGCTTGAAACTTCCCTGGAAGCCTCATGGCAGGGAGGGGTGACCAAGTCCACTGACTTGCTGGGTCTGAGTTGGGCGTACCTCTGCGGCAGTGTTGACAAAACAGTACCAGCCTTGCCTGCTTAGGATTTTTCGGCTCCTAAATAGTCAACAACCAATAGCTGTGGTTTTTTGTTTTTTTTTTTTTAAGAATTAGTGCTATTGCAACAACACAGATCTACCATCTCAACCGAAGCGGTCTTCAGTGAACCAGTGATGTGAAGAAGAGCCAGACTCTCCAGGTCTTTGCAACGTGAGCGTTAGAGATTAACTCAGAGCTCCACACAAGTGGCGACTTGCCTGCATCCTAATATTTGTAGAGTTCATTACCATTCACAAGGTCAAAAGGTTAAAGGCTAACTAGGTCTTCCCTGTGACCCTTAGGTGAAGGCTTCGTATAGTAGTTTTGGTCTTGTGGTAGATCTACAGTATAGACAGGCAGGAGGAATGAACCGAACTCCTGAATGAACCGCATTCAAGAGTTAGGCCTTGAACTGGGTTGGGACATGGATTGGGAGAACATGTGCTGGGTGAAAGGAGGATCTGGAAGGCAGGAGGACACACTATCCAAGCCAAGTGAGGGGAGGTCTAGGCCCATTTGGGAATGTCCTAAATAGTGAGGGACCAGCTTGGTGATCCAGAATAGGTGATACTTGGAAATCCAGGCAGTGGGATCAGAGAGGCTTGTGTAGCTGGTGGTTGGACCACAGTATGGGACTGGCCTTGTGGCCTTGTCCTTGATTCTCCCTGTGAAGGAAGGACTATGGGGTCTGAGATGTCTGACAGGAGGGTTTCCAAAGAGACAGACTTAGTACTGGGTAGAGTACCAAGGTTCAGGCCCATAAGAGCAGAGGAGAGGTCCACATCTCCAAGTAGAGAGAGAGAGAGAGAGAGAGAGAGAGAGGTGTGTGTGTGTGTGTGTGTGTGTGTGCGCGTGCGTGCGTGCGTGTGTGTGTGTGTGTTGGGGAGGGTTGAGGGCAGGAAAACTAGCAGCTGGAAAGGTTGATGGTAAGGTCCGGATTGGCCTAAACACCAGCCCAGAACTGAGCCATTTGGTGGGAAGCAGAGGCTGGAGGGGGTGTGAGCTGGCCTCAGACTTGAGTTAGGGGAGGGATGAAATAGTTGGGGGCTAGCTAGAACCGGGTAATAAAAACTGCAGGTGTGTGCTGAGACCCTACTATGTGTCAGACATTGTACTAGGACTTTGGATACATCATCACTAACTTCAAAACACTTCTGTAAGGTAGGCGTAATTACTTCTAATATATAAATGAAGAAGCTGGGGCTCGGAGGACGCCTAATAGCTCAAGGTCACAGGGTTAAGAAGAGGCAAGTTGAGGGTGCCTGGGTGGCTCAGTGGGTTAAACCCTCTGCCTTCTGCTCAGGTCGTGATCCCAGAGTTCTGCAATCGAGTCCCACGTCCGGCTCCCTGCTCAGCATGGATCCTGCTTCCTCCTCTCTCTGCCTGCTTCTCTGCCTACTTGTGATCTCTGTCTGTCAAATGAATAAATAAAATCTTAAAAAAAAGGCAAGTTGAGGTCTGCCTAGGTCCAAACCGATAGTCTTTCTAGTCCATGAACACACTCACTCCTTACTGTATATGAATGAGCACTGTTGCTTCCAATTTCTTCATTCTCAGGGGCAACATCTTACAACCTATGATTAATGTCAAAACAGCAATAAAAAAATTTAGAGAGCAAGAGGGAGAATGGGAGTGGGGGGAGGACCAGAGGGAGAGAATTTTTTAAGATTTTATTTATTTATTTGACAGAAGAAAAGCAGGGGGAGAGGGAGAAGCAGACTCCCCTCTGAGCGGAGGGCCCGCAGGCCTGATCCCAGGACCCTGGGATCATGACCTGAGCCGAAAACAGAGGCTTAATGACTGAGCCACTCAGGTGCCCCGAGGGAGAGAATTCCTAAGCAGACTGCCCGCTGAGTGCAGAGCCCAATGTGGGGTTCAGGCCCATGTCCCATGAGCCTATGGCCTGAGCTGGAAACCAAGAATGGGCCATTCTCCTGACTGAGCCACCCAGGTACCCCCAAAAGGTAATCTTTTTATTTGTGGAAAAGTATGCTCAACCATCAGGTTGGTAATATCAAATAATATAGTTACATATTGAAATAACAGGAGATGGTCATTACTCTTAAGAAAATATGAGGGGTTGGGACACCTGGGTGGCTCAGTTGGTTAAGCGGCTGCCTTCGGCTCAGGTCATGATCCCAGCGTCCTGGGATCGAGTCCCACATCGGGCTCCTTGCTCAGCGGGGAGCCTGTTTCTCCCTCTGCCTCTACCTCCAGTCTGTCTGCCTGTGCTCACTCTCTCTCTAACACACACACACACACACACACACACACACAAATATGAGGGGTGACTCAGCTGGTTAAGCATCTACCTTTGGCTCAGGTCACAATCCCATGATCCTGGGGTGGAGCCCGTTGCCAGGCTCCCTGTTCAGCGGGAAGTCTGCTTCTCCCTCTGCACTCCCTCACTGTATTTATTTATTTATTTTTTTTAAAAGATTTTATTTATTTATTTATTTGACAGACAGAGATCACAAGTAGGCAGAGAGGCAGGCAGAGAGAGAGAGGAGGGAGCAGACTCCCTGCGAGCAGAGAGCCCGATACCGGGCTTGATCCCAGGACCCTGAGATCATGACCTGAGCCAAAGGCAGAGGCTTTAACCCACTGAGCCACCCAGTCACCCTTTTCCCTCACTGTATTTAAACAGTGTGTGCACACACGCACTCTTTCTCTCGAATAAAATCATTAAAAACAAACACGCAGGACCTGGCAGTAGCTTCAACATTCTTTTACTATTTCACTAGTCTGATGGAAGCCCTGCAAATTAACATCAGGTGGCACCTGATGAACCATTACTCCAAATTAGAGTAGATTGAAAGGAAAAAAAGCAATGATAATAGAAAAGACAGGGAAACAAAGACAGATTCAGGGCCTCAGAAATATTGGTGTTCCTAACACCTGGATTGCTTTGGGTTGCGGGAAATGTTTTGTGCCCAGAGAGCTACTGCTGTATCCTAAATGTTAAACATTGGTCCAGTCTGTCTGGAGGCTTTTTTCTATAACTTTCCGTAAAAATCTATCATCTTAGTCCTGTTTTTGCCGCATAAAAGGATGTTTGACTGAGACCCAATCACAACTTAAATTGTGGTCAGTTGGCTGGGATGAGGGGCCCAATGTTCTACAGTAAGATTTCATAGATACAAACTTAAAAGTGCTCTTTATTTTCAAAGAATAAACTGTATAAACAGGAGATGAGGGGAGGATTGGACTAAATAACCAACAATAGTCTTTTTGCGAACTGCAAGTTTATAGTAATAATAGTGTGACCAAAAAAAAGTAATTCCATCTTAGACAATTTCTTCTTCTTTTTTTTTTAGGTTTTATTTATTTATTTGACAGAGAGAGAGATCACAAGTAGGCAGAGTGTCAGGCAGAGCAAGGGGGAAGTAGGCTTCCCGCTGAGCAGAGAACCTGATGCGGGGCTCAATCCCAGGATCCTGAGATCATGACCTGAGCTGAAGGCAGAGGCTTTAACCCACTGAGCCACCCAGGTGCCCCTTAGACAGTTTCTATAAAGTAACAGTGTTCTATCCAGGAGAATAGCTCTTCTCACTCTGTTCTGTACATCTAGCTTTTCCTGGAACATGGTGTTCAGCCCTGCATTCATGGGTACATCTTTAAGAAATTTTGGAGGTGCCCCCAAGGTGAATCTATCAGAAGTCACAGCTAAAATTCAGGCTGTCCCAGGTGTGTCTGGTGGTTGATGGACAGATCAGCCTCTTGGGCTCATGGAAGCAAAAGGAAGAGTCTGGCAGCAAACCCTGGCTCACTTATGAAGCCTTGAGTGTTGAAGGATGAACTGTCTGGGCATTAGGCTTTTGTTGTTGTTGTTCAAAGGGTTTTTGTTGTTGTTGCTGTTTTCACTTTTTAACGTAAGTCATTCCTTTTTTGCTTAAATGAGGATTCTAGAGACTGTACTTGGTTTTATACACTGTAGTATCCCTAGGTCTTTCCATGGTGCCTTAAGGGAAATTACTGCAGGTTTTACTTCCAGGATTCATATACCATAAGAAGTTTCTCACAAAATCCCAAAAGATGATTTCCCAGAATACATTGCATTGGCACCTTGATCTTAGACTCCCTAGCCTCCAGAACTATAGTAGCAGTGTCTTTTTTTTTTTTTTAAGACTTTATTTATTGTTAGAGCGCGCACAAGCAGGGGGAACAGCAGGCAGAAGGAGAAGCAGACTCCGTCTTGAGCAAGGAGCCAGATGTGAGACTCGGTCCCAAGACCCCGGGCTCATGACCTGAGCAGAAGGCAAATTCTTAACCAACTGAGCCGCCCAGGCATCCCAGTAGCCATGTCTTGATAGTGTTGTCAAAAAGATGCAAGTCTCTAAACTAGAAAACCAGGGGCTGTTCTTACCCCCAGTTGTAGCAGAGTTAGAGTATTCTATGTATAACTAATAGCCTCTTCAAAGTCATTCTGACAAAAGTGTTCATGGGCAATAATTAGAATTACTGCCCCCAAATTGGTTGATAAGTCTCTCTGCAAAGACAGAAGGCAATATATGAGTGCGGAGAGCATCCTTTTGTCTCCCCTCCTTTTTGGTGTGGTTTTTCTTTCTCTGTACCTCAATGTATTGGTGTCTCTCTGTCCATCGCCCTTTCTTCGAAGGTTTTTTTTCAACTGGATAGCCGACAAACAATATTGTGCTAGTTTCAGGAGTACAACCTGTTTGGTATTTAAACAGGTTACAAATGGTTTCCACAGGAAGTCTGGTTACCATCCTTTGCCAACACCACTGACTACTCCCCATGCTATGCTTTACATCCCCATAAGCTTCATTCTTCCTCGAATTTATCTCCTGATTCAGGCAGTCCCTTCCCCTTGAATTCATACCTGATCCCTATGGAGAGAGCATGGGAGTGAAACTGTTAAACAGCAATTTTGCCAAAACGTTTCCAGATTTGGGGTCCAAGCAACATGTCCTTTGTGCTTGTGGAAAACCGCCCATCTGGGGATAGGGACAGTCATCCCGCTTTGTCCCAGAATGAAAAGGTTTCCTGAACCCTACTGCACCAGCAGGGGTACCCAGAAGTGACCGAAGTGTTTGGCACCAGTAGTAAACTTGTGGGCAGAGATGGTGTTAGCAAAGGGCAGCTGACCAGAATGCAAGCACAAGACAGGTGCCCCTTGAGGACTCAGAGACATGACCAAAAGGCTTTCCAAGGGAGCTAGAGGTGTGATCTGTGTGGCCTATCTCAAAATAAAGTCTGGAAACACTGAAAACTGAGTAATAGTTGAGGGCTCCTGGGTAGCTTAGTCCATTAAGCATCTGCCTTTGGCTCAGGTCATGATCCCCGGGTCCTGGGGTCGAGCCCCATGTCAGGCTCCCTACTCAGCGGGAGTCTACTTTTCCCCCTCTCTCTGTCCCTACCCCATGTGCTCTCTATCCCTCTCCCTCTTACTCTCTCAAATAAATCTTTAAAAAATGAGTTAGAGTTGAAAGAAATTTAGCTTAGGAAAGAAGGCATGGGGGAATAGGATAGTGGTCTTTCAGTGTTTGGGAGCAACTGGGAAATGGAAAGGAGAAGATATCGATATTGGTAAGGTGCCCACACTTGATCCATCTCTTCAAAACTATGCCCAGTGCTTCCACATTTGATTTCCATAGTAGTCATTCCTTCCATTTTCCAAAATGTGAAAAATCAAGGCTTGGAGGGTTTTTAAATGTGTCTGAAGGGTGCCTGGGTGGCTCAATCATTAAGCGTCTGCCTTCTGCTCAGCTCATGGTCCCAGGGTCTTGCCCACATCAGGCTGCCTGCTCGGTGGGAAGCCTGCTTCTCCCTCTCCCACTCCCCCTGCTTGTGTTCCCTCTCTCCCTGTCTGTCTCTCGCTCTGTCAAATAAATAAAATATTTTTTTAAAAAATGCATCTGAAGGGATGTCACCAACAGGTGGCAGAGCTGGGGGTGACAGCAAATCCAGGGGTGTGCTGCTAAAGGTTAACTCCAGGCTCTCTGGGGGAAATGGAAGTCCTGGTTTGTAGCGTTTGCTGATTTCTCTGGTGTAAATATTCCCAAGACGGTGGATTTCAAGCTGCCAACACAATGCTGTTAAACATAGGGTGGGGAGGAGACACACGAACAGCCAGCTCCTTCAAGTTCTAGGAGCCACACCAGTCAGTATATGGCTTCATGTCCCCCCGATCTACACTCTTCTCTCTCTGCTTCATTCACGGGGAGTAGCTAATGACTTGAAATTAAAAAACCAGGTCATCCTGAGGTGGCTGGCTGCCAGCGCTAGCTCAGGCTGCCAGGAACAGGGTTGTGAGAGAAGGAGATTCATCCATTCATTGAGGATTGTCAGGTGTTCCAAGCCTGCACATCTGAATCACCTGGAAAACTTGTTAGTGTACAGGTTCTGGAGACTACAGCATAGAGGCTAAAGTACAGACTGCAGAACCAAGTAGCTTATGTTCAAGCCTGGCTCAGCCCCGGCTAGCTGGGTGGCCTCGAGCAAGTTCCTTAACCTCTCTGTGTCTCATTTTCATGGCTGATAGATGGTGATGGTAACAACATTGACCTCACAGGGCTGTTGAGAGGTTAAATGAGTGTTTGTGAAGTGCTTAGAAGATTGCCTGGAATACAGGAAACACTGCTATATAAAGTAGTAGTTGTTGCTATTGCTGGGGCTTAGACTGGATGAGGCCTCCACATTTTTTAAAGTTTTTATTTATTTGTTTTTGAGAGAGTGCAAGCTTGCACATGCAAGCACACTCACACAAATAGGGTGGAGGGGCATAGAGAGAGGGAGAAGCACTCAGGAGGGACCCTGATGTGGGGGTCATCCCAGGACCTTGGGATCATGACCTGAGTCGAAGGCAGACGCTTAACAGACTGAGCCACCCAGGTGCCCCTCTCTGTATTTCAAAGACCCTTTCCTAGTGATTTTCACACACTCCTGTGGGCTTCCTCATAGACCCCTGGGAAACCACTGGAGTCTATTATTCTTTTTCTTGGGGAATCGAGTAGCTTCTTGGAAGAGTCAAGACCAAGCCAAGAGTGAACCTCAGACTGTCCTTGCAAATCTGGAACAAACTGAACCCTAAGTTCACTGCTTTTGTTAGAAATTCCCTCATAGGGCACCTGGGTGGCTCAGTGGGTTAAAGCCACTGCCTTCAGCTCAGGTCATGATCCCAGGGTTCTGGGATCGAGCCCTGCATCGGGCTCTCTGCTCCGCAGGGAGCCTTCTCCCCTGCCCCCTCTGCCTGCCTCTCTGCCTACTTGTGATCTCTCTCTGTCAAATAAATAAATAAAATCTTTTAAAAAAATTCCCTCATAGTCTTATCCCTCCATAGAAGATTTGGGTTGCAGATTGTGTCTACTAAATAAATAATCTTAGGGGCACCTGGGTGGCTCAGTCGGCTGGGCATCTGCCTTCGGCTCAGGTCATGATTTCAGGGCTCTGGGATAGAGCCAGTGTTAGGTTCCTTGCTCAGTGGGGAGTCTGCTTCTCCCTCTGCCTCTGTTCCTCCCCACCCTCCACCCCCCAACTCATGTGTGCTCTCTCTCAAAAATCTTATAGAAAAAATCAATCCTAATTCACAGTGGATTTCATCTTAATGATGGCACAGACCATGATAGAGCTTGTAGGTTAATGTGAATTTCTTTTTTTTTTTTTAATATTTTATTTATTTGACAGAGATCACAAGTAGGCAGAGAGGCAGACCAAGAGAGAGAGAGGGGGAAGCAGGCTCCCTGCTGAGCAGAGAGCCTGATGCGGGGCTCGATCCCAGGACCCTGGGATCATGCCCTGAGCCGAAGGCAGAGGCTTTAACCCACTGAGCCACCCAGGTGCCCTGGTTAATGTGAATTTCTGTAAAGCATTCTAATTTCCACTACTGTTTCCCTCAATGTACATTGACATGTACGTGGTAAACCTGTCTCTGATTTTTGGTTTAGATCCATGTAGAGAGTCCTTGGGGCTCTAACTCTGCTCTCCTTAACTTTAGGAATTAAAACAGTTTTCCAAGAGGGTTAACCATCAGCCCTTAATGCCAGGGACACTTGGAGCATAAGGGGTACACAGCTCTACCCACCTAGATGACAATACTAGATGACAAGCTGCATGATGGCAGTGCCTACGTTTTTCACAAAGGAAACTGTAGAAATCTTGAATTTTAAAAACCAGGATTGCATTTTTTCGTACCCCTTACCTCCACTCTAGGCTATTGTTAATTGCTAAGTGGTCTTTATTAAGCATTATAATGTCACATTAGCACTGTAAAAAGCAAGCAAGAGGAGAGTCTAATTATTGGCTCCCTCCATCCAACAGAACTGGGCCTGAATCTTGCTTCCACATCTTCCTGGCCTTTTGTGCCCTTAGGAAAGTCAGTCTCTCTAAATGTCCACTTTCTCCTAAGAGAAGTGTCATAATGCCTAGTGTCTGAGTTTGTTATGAAGATGGAGAATTGGAAAGTACTTAACATAGCGTATGGCGTATAGAGAATGCACAAAAATGTATCTTAAAGCTGAACCTGAAAAGCAAAATCCTAAACCAACATAAGGACATGGTGTAAAACAGCAAAGGAATACAGAGAGGACTATGTCATAAAGAGGGCTGCATGGTCAAGGACACACCGCAAATTAATGCCTGTATATATTGCAGAAAGTGTGGATTTCATGGTTTTTCGAGATGTGTGCAAATGACACTTCTTTCCTCTTCAAGGAGGTTTTCTGAGTGAGTTTGGCATTTGTACTCCAAGCCAGAAAATGCGAGATCTATCTGGAGCACTCCAGGAGTGGGGGAGGGTATTGGTGATGCCTAGGAAGGAAAACTGAATGTTTTGAGTTGTTAGCCAGAAAGGTCTACGAGGACAGATTTGTTAGCTAGCTACCATAAAATTCTAAAGTTGCAGCCTCTGCTTGGGGGCACGCAAGGATGCAGAGTTGACAAATCCTATATGGACGCCTGCCATCTGCCCCAGTTAAGAGCTTCTAATCAGCAGATTGCTGTGCGAGGTGGCTCATACTGTTCACTCCACTTAGAAACTGACTTTGAAGCAAGGTCAAGAGAGATGCCAAATTGCATGTACAATGAGCATCTGAGGATAGCCTTGAATTAAATCATCACGCAAATCAGCCTTCTTTTTCTCCAGGGCTCTGGATGTCTTGCTGAAACATGAGTTTCCTGTCCTCTTGTACTTCACCTCTATCTCTCCCCACTTCCCACCCCGTGCCCAGCCACACAGGCTCTGCAGAATTTGGGGAATAATCCTTCATCTATTTTCTCTAGTCTACAGCCATAATAGGAGTGCAGGCTGTGTGCTAAACACAGAATTCAGTGCCAGAGGTATAAATACACATCAGAGTATTTGTATATGTGTAGTCCACATTCTGGTTAGGGAGATGGAAAAGGAAACAAATATCACACTTCAATAATGACTTTAATAGTTCTCTGAAAGCACTAAGGTCAGAGATAACCGTTCTGCTTTGGAAAGGTGGGAGATCTTCTCAAAGGTGGTGGTTCTCAGTCTGAGCATTGAGGGATGAGCCTGAGTGCTCAGAGGGTTAAGACAGGGAAGAAAATTCCTAGCAGAAGAAATAACATGTGCACAAGCTTGGATGTGTGGGTGATTGGTGTGGTGGGTAGGGAGGCTGGAGAGGGAGCCTGGAGAGAGATTGTAATAGCAGTAACACGCGAATGTGAAGTTCAAAGGTAAGACCTGTTGGGCTCCACTTCCGAATTTTAGAGGGGATCTTCATAATCATGATGGCTCAGGGTTGTCAATAATGTGTACATGTGAGGACCAGAAGCAGTCTTTTCCAGTGCTAGGTCTTCTCTCTTTTCTCCAAGCATGACCCTAGCCCCAACCTGGCAGGCTATTCCTATAAAGTCCAGAAATTGGGTGTCTCAGAGTTCAACCCCAACGTCACAGTATAGAGTTTAGATCTAGGTGTCTACCTATTTGTCAAGTTAGCATGAGATCAGTCTTATACAAATTGTTATGAGACTTCCAAGACTGTTTATAGGAGGGTATGTGAGTTTTCCAAGGCTGTTGAAACAAATGACCATCAACTTGATGGTTTATCCAAATTTTATTTTCTTACAGTTCAGGAGACCAAAAGCCAAAATCTGTTTTGCTGGGCTAAGGTCAAGTTATCACAGGACTGGTTCCTCCTAGAGGCTGCATGCATTCCTTGCCTCCCTCTTACAAGGATTGTGATTACTTTTAGGGCACACCGAGCTCACCCAAGCTAACCTCCCTCTTTTAGATCCTAATTTAATTACATGTATACAGTTTCTTTACCACACAAAGTCACATTCACAGACTCTGGGGATTAGAAGGTGGATATTTTAGGGAGAACAGTGGATTGTTCCGTTTACTACAGATAGTAACTCTTTGTTTCTGAACTAGAAGCAGGCAGACCATACATACCTGTTTGTGCTCGTGGACTTGGAAATTCAGGGGTAGATGGGAAGGGCTGGGACAAGTATCCCTCATTTGTGACTTGAGTTTATGGAGAATCAGGTACCTGAGGGATTGGTCAGATCTTTGTTGGGGAAGAAGGCAATAGTTTTTCTCTCTGCCCATAATAAATGCCATCCAGGTTGGATTACCCTTGTACTGGAAATGTGTTGCTTAATTTAAAACGGGTTAGAGGACTCCTTCTGAAATTTGTGCTGCTCAGCCAATGATGGCAGAACCACATGACTAGCGGAGCACTGGGAATAAACCACCTTGATGTGGGAATACTGAAGGCTCATAGTTTTTGTTTTTGTTTTTGTTTTTTTAAGATTTTATTTATTTGACAGAGATCACAAGTAGGCAGGGGGTCAGGCAGAGAGCGAGGGGGAAGCAGGCTCCCCGCTGAGCAGAGAGCCCGATTCGGGGCTCGATCCCAGGACCCTGAGATTCTGATCTGAGCCAAAGGCAGAGCCTCAACCCACTGAGCCACCCAGGTGCCCCAGGCTCATAGTTTCTGATGCTGGATTGGCACATGCTTTAGTCTGAGAGCATAACTGTCCTCAGATCTAGGGAGAGTCCATGCTGGCCTCCTTGTCCCGCACCTCTGTAAGTGTGCCCTGGAGACCTGCTCTCTTGGAGCGCAAGCTCCACCCCCAACCACTCTCCAGGTACCCAGGAATTAGTCTCTTCACAGTGGCCCCAAGCCTTCTTCCAGGGCCTGTACCATACCAGCCTCACTCCATGTCTGTCCTCTTGTGTACCCCAAGATCCGGGGTGGCTCTCTGTTGGGCATGGATGGGCCATAGACACTGGGAAGGATCCACATGGGTAAGCTCCATGCCATCACGGTAGAGGACAAAAGCTCAAAGCCAGTGTCCTGGACCAGTTGGCAGCTGTCCCTGAGTGAGCCCCAGGGCCTGGTAGAGAACTCGGCGAGGCCGGGCCTCACCCTTACGGAGGTGCATTTTGTTAAGGTAGGAGGGCTGGAGGTCTACTTAACGGTTCCAGTGTGACGTAGAATTTTCCAGTAATTAGACATGGAGCGTGTATACCTCATTAATATTCTTGCCTCAGGCTCTGTATGTTTCTGTGGCAAGGCTGGCCCGAGCTACACTCACTGCTCTGAGTAGCAATGCTGAAGTGAGAGGTACGCCACACTCCCCAGAGCAGCCCAAGGAAAGGCCCTGTAAGAGGAAGGAATCAAGTCAACCTCTTGGGGCGCTCAGCGGAATGTAAAAGTCCAATTAGTCCCTCAAGTCATTAGGAAAGTCTCTATCTCTGGGCCTC
>RCUC01120754.1:0-31741 GCA_003697995.1 Taxidea taxus jeffersonii
CCCCACTGAGCACAGAGGCAGATGCTAGGCTCAGTCCCATGACTCATCAGATCACGACCTAAAATGAAACCAAGAATTGGAAGCTTGACCAACAGAACCACCCAGGCGCTCCACATTTCTTTAATCTCTACACCTAACACGGGGCTCAAATTCATGACCCCAAGACCAGGAGTCACACCCTCCACTGACCTAGCCAGCCCCAAGTTGTATCTTCTATTGATCATTCCTAGTTTATTTCCATAGTAGTTGCACATGGTGATTTTCTTTTTCTTTTTTTTTTTTTAAAGATTTTATTTATTTATTTGACAGACAGAGTTCACAAGTAGGCAGAGAGGCAGGCGGGAGAGGAGGGACACAGGCTCCCCATCTAGCAGAGAGCCCATTGCGGGGCTCGATCCCAGGACCCTGAGATCATGACCTCAGGCTTCTCTTTGGCTTCTTTGTCTTTTTGACATGCCCCATATTTTTTCAAGTACTTCCTTTCTCTTAGGCATAAAAAGATGTTCTAGGGGCACCTGGGTGGCTCAGTGGGTTGAGCCTCTGCCTTCAGCTCAGGTCATGATCTCAGGGTCCTGGGATCAAGTCCCATATCGGGCTCTCTGCTCAGCAGGGAGCCTGCTTCCCCCCTTTTCTCTCTCTCTCTCTGCCTACTTGTGATCTCTCTCTGTCAAATAAATAAATAAAATCTTTTAAAAAAAAAAAAAAAAAGGACATTCTAGACTCATTTTGTGCTTTCTCTGCCCCAATCCTGGAATCAGCCCTTTCTTAAGGAGTTCTGGCTCCTTATAGTGGGGCCTAGTATTTAGAAACAAAGGTCAGGATGTGTTCACTGCTTTGGGGTCCATTCCTTCTAGACCCTTTCACTGAACACAGGCAGTGCATCCCCGCACACATCCATAACAGTTTCTGCACGTGCACAGGAAACGTGATTAACAATTAAAAAAGAAGAAATCATGTGTCGATCGTTATACCCGCATTTCCGTCCAGCATCCCAAGTGCTCCCTGGGCCGGCCTCCACCCCCTGTCCAGGCCTGGGAGACCTGGCTCCCAGCATCATCCGTGCGGTTATCTGTCCTGTCAGGTGCCCTCTTCAAGGTCCTGAATCAGGCTCTGGCCAGGATGTCCTTTGCTTCCACCCAACAATCTATTTCCCCAGGTCCTCTTTTCCTCACATTTCATATTTTCTGATAGTACCCTCTTTGGCTTTTGCTCTGGACTTTTCTGCCCTTTTTTGCTCTTCTCACCACCTTCTGGGCCTTGTGTGTCTCAGGTGATGCTGAACACAGAGCGGCTGATCAAGCACGCAGTGCAGGAGAGGCTTGCGGTCACCGTGTGCATCAACAAGATTGACCGGCTGATTCTGGAGCTGAAGCTGCCTCCCACTGATGCTTATTACAAGCTGCGGCACATCGTGGATGAGGTCAATGGACTCATAAGGTATAGGACCCCGGGCATGGCTTTCCTGTCCTCAGGAGCTCTGTGTTTTATCAGTCTTAACCTTGAACACCTGTGGGAGGCAACACTGATCTCTTGGGAGTGCTTAGTGGGCTTTTTGGACCAGGCTCTGGGCGTGTTCCAGGTTCCTCTAGGGTTTGATATGACACCCTTGGCCTCATTGACCCTGGGCCTTAACCAGCTGTACAGCTGAAGACACATGTTCACTTCTGCATCATGCTCAGTACCTGGGCTTCTAGAGCTGGTCTCACTTTCACCCCATACCAAGTGTGTGAAGCTAGGCAAGTGACTTAACGCTCCTAGAGCCTCAGCTTCCACCTCTGTGAAAGGGGAATAATAATAATGTTAGCCTAATGGGATGTTAAAAGAAGTTGGATAGATATCTGGTGCAACACGCTGAGCACACTGCTTAGGATATAGGACCTGCCTGGTGAATCGTTAGCTGCTATTACCTTCTAACGCAGACTCAATAAATGAAGGAACTGTTGGCTCTTGTTTCTGTGGGTGTGGTTGCTTTTCAGCAAGATGCATCTCGGGCTTCTATTAACAGGTATGAGTGACGGCTGGGAGACCTTAGAACGTAGTATCAAGGTGACTTGGCAGAATAGGTTAAATATATCCTAACCACAATCTTATCTGCAGGCTGACAGATGGACTACATGACTTCTTGAGGCCCCTCAAAGTTCCCAGGACAAGACTGTCCTTTTGAGGGAAGACCTCTGGTTAAGGACTGGGGATAGTATCTCCATGGCTGGAGACAGATTCAGGAACCTCGTCAGTATGTAGTCCTAATTTCAACAGCGATCTCCTCTCCCTGGCCCCAAAAGGGCTAAGAATGACTGGAGACTAACATAACATCAGGAGCCCCCAAAATGAAATGTTAGACATCTTTATGCATCCCCGTTAAAGTGGGGGATGAGGTAAATCCTGATTACCAAAATAGGAAGTCCGATCTCAGCCTCTAAACAAGTTGATGGCAACATAAACATTTTCTTTAGGATACAGGGCAAGTGCTCTGAGAGCTTTAAAAGAGTTGAAAGCAGTTGCCTCTGAGGAGCAAAACTTGAGAGATGGTGGAATAGGTATGGAACTGCTCTTTATAAGCCAGTACTTTCACCTCTAAATTCTTGGGTGCCTGGGTGGCTCAGTTGGTTAAGCAACAGCCTTCAGCTCAGGTCATGATCCTGGAGTCCCGGGATCAAGTCCAATTTCGGGCACCCTGCTCGGTGGGGGGCCTGCTGCTCCTTTTGACCTCTCCCCTCTCGTGCTGTCTCATTCTCTCTTTCTCTCTCAAATAAATAAATAAAATCTTTTTAAAAATAATAATAAAATAAATTAAGACATTCTGTAAAATGGCGCCTGGGTGGCTTAGTTGGTTATGTGTCTGCCTTTGGCTCAGGTTGTGGCCTGGGATTGAGCCCCACATCAGGCTCCCTGCTCCTTGGAGAGGCTGCTTCTCCCTCTCCCTCCCCCTCCTTCTGCTTGTGCCCTTGCTTGCATGCGCCTGCGCTGTCTCGCACGTGCTCTCTCTCACTGTCTCTGTCAAATAGATAAATAAAATCTGAATAGAAAGAAATTCCATAAAATAGTCTGTCAGTAAGGCTAGGATTATGGATTGGATTCCTGTGTACAACTGGTTTTCTTTTAAATGTCAGTGAACATGGGATGCTGTGGCTTCTGCATGGCTTTTAAGACAAAATTTTAATGTGAATTTGTATAACAAAGCCAAACAAAACAGAGTTAACAGGGTAATTAGAGTGGGGAGCAAAGTTACCCTTATCTTTTGTTATTTATCCATTTCTAGTGTTTATGTCTGTTCGTATTTGTGAAATTGAGATTTCTCTAAAATACACTCCTCTTCCACATTAGATTGATTTCCTGTTTTCCAAGAGCTTTGTCTCTGGCCTCCCAAGTTTCCCCTTGTCTGTCCGCTGCGGTTAACTTCTCTGGGATCGTGCAGGAAGTTCCGGGCTCTGGGAAATCAGCTCGTTACTGGGAGCTAGGGCACGACTCCACTGTGTCACTTTCTTGGGCCGGGCTGCCAGCAAAGCGGTGTGCGATGCCGGCACATGCTGAGGGTGAGGGCTGGAGAGAGGCCCAGCTGGGACCCTGAGTGGCGGGACCCTGCACGGTGCCGGTGTTGCCACTTGGCCTGGCCCTGCACTCACGACTCTCTCTGTTTCAGCATGTATTCCACCGATGAGAACCTGATCCTTTCCCCACTCCTGGGCAACGTCTGCTTCTCCAGCTCCCAGTACAGCATCTGCTTCACACTGGGCTCCTTTGCCAAGATCTATGCTGACACCTTCGGTAAGCTCCGGCTGGCAGCCTGCCTCCCAGCTTCCCCGGAGCCATGTGCGCCTTTCCTGCGGAAGAGCTTGGAAGTGGCTTCATGCTGGTGTCTCCTGTTGGGGGAGCATTTTATCAACTGTTATTGTCACAACCATTATTGTCACTTTCTTTGGCCCCTAGATCCTTTCTTTTGGCTAAGTGGTTCCTAAAGAATAGAAAGATAAAGGTGCCTGGGGAAGAAGCAGGGGAAGGGGGAGCTCGTTTTAGGAATAGGGATCTCTCCCCGTGTGAGACAGATACTGTCAGAAAGGAGTGATCCACGCCCACGCAGCCCTTTCAGACCTCTTCCTCAGAGGTGGGATCTCTCGCTAGTGTGCTCCCAGCTGTCTTTCTGACCATATGTAGGCACATCGACATTTTGTAGGCCTACCTGAGAGCTCATGTTGGATTTGCAGCCCACCAGGATGCCCGGCCAAATGATTTTACAGGTCCTAGGAGCCTTGACGCCAGAGCCCTGGGACCCGCTTCCCAACTCAAGAGACTGGCACTCTCTGCCTCTGGGCCTCCCAGATCGCTCAGATTGCGATGATAACAACCGTGTCCTGATGGTCGAATGCTCTGCCCCATTAGGGGATCATGATCACCCCATTTTGAGAGCTGAGGAGAGGCTCTGGGAGTGGGATTGCAGCTGACAGGCGCTGGAGCTCCAGTGTTTCTCTTCTCTCCAGAGTTGTCCTTCCCTTGCTCTTAGGAAAGAAATGGGCAAATACAACTTTCTTCTTTAAAATATGTACATATTTACCACATCCTCACTGTAGAAAACTGAGAAATACAGTAAATCCAATCCAGAAAGTAAATCTACCCTTAACTTCATTATTGTAAGTGCTGCGGACATTTGTAGCGTGCTCTCTGTAGTGTTCTACATAAGTGAGATCACGTTTTAGAGAGAGATAACACATATGAAATATATAATAATGCAAGATAAATTTTCACTCAGCAGTGGCTTATAAGCATTTGCCTGTTTTATTAAAAGTTCATTTCTAAAAATTATTTTCCGTAATTGACTGTTGCTCCAGGATACAGATAGATGTGTTGTAACTTAACTGCTTTATCATCAGGCGTATATTTTAGTTGTTCGTAGCTGGCTCTTTGGAACAGGGGATGGGCCGTAAATGAAACCCCTCTGAGCAGGGTTCTAGTTTATAGGTTTCTGAATGTTCTGTGAAGCAAAGATTGTTTCTGTAACTACCATGTATTAATGGTTCAGCTCCTGACTGGAAGTGGCCTAAGCCTCCAGAGAGTATTACCCATCCTCACAGAGCTGGGGGCTCTGACATTGTGAAAAGCCATGCATGGACTTCTAGAAAGTTAGCTCTGGAAGGAATAGCAGAGATCACTGAGTCCTTCTTTTTCATTTCATATATTTGCAAGTGTGCCCAGGGTTACAGAACCTGATGGGTTGGGGACTAGAATCAACTTGGGGGTTTTTCCCATCACACCGTACTGCCACAGTTGATGCCCTGTCCTAGTTAAGAGGGGGAAGACAAACTCCCAGAGTAATGAACAGCAGTGTATGGCATCAGCTTGGGCAGGAGGAGATGGGGTTTGGTGGACAGGTGTAGGGTAGGGAACTGGGAATCCCAGACTTGCAGTGTTGGACAAGGAGGCCCAGAGGCAGGTGGTTTGGACCCATGGCCTGCTTTAATAGTGGTGGACCGTCTCACCAAGGAGAAGAGTTGAAGTAAAACTGTGGGCAGGCAGGGGTGGGACCACATTGAGGCGGGTTTGAAATGCCCGATGAAGGAATTTTGACTTTATCCTTTAGGCACTTGGGAGCTAGTAAAGATTGGGGGTGCTGTAGCCACATGGTCTCTGTCACCACCATTTCACTTCCCTGACAGCACAAAAGCAGCTACAGACGATATGTAAGTGAACGAGTGTCACCGTGTTCCTGTAAAATTGTACTTAACGAGCAGTGGAATATGAACGCACGAGTCACAAAATATTCTTCTTCTTTTGGTTTAGTCAACCATTTAAACCTGCAGACAGAGCCTGTCCTTTGCTAGAGGGACATGCATCGGCTGTGAACTTAACCTTGAGGGGCAGTACCCACACCAGGCTCCCCGGCACCAGCCTGCGGCCCTGCCCCTTCTTTGCCGAACATCCAGAGAATGCTCTGAGCGGGGACGGGGAAGATTTCTTGCATAAATCAATACCTCAACTAATTCTCCTTTCCCGGGAGCTAGACTTCCTGCACAGTGGCCAACCTAAACCTGACTCTGTGCTTTGACAATATTCCCTCCACCCTGTTCCCCCACCTGTTCACACACCGACCCCTGACGTCCTTGAGTAAGATTGATGCTTCTGGGCAGGACAGAAGCCCGTGTCCCGAGGCGGCTTCCTTCCCCAGGCTGTCTCAAGCAAACAAGACATGAAATTCATGTCCCCAGGCCATGTTCCCAGCCCCTGTAGTATCCTGGGGGCTATATGTGTCTCCCAAGATGCAAGTTCTCCCTCACAATCTGCTTAAGAAAGGTATACATAGGGGCACCTGGGTGGCTCAGTGGGTTGAGCCTCTGCCTTCAGCTCAGGTCATGATCCCAGGGTCCTGGGATCAAGCCCCGCATTGGGCTCTCTGCTCGGCAGGGAGCCTGCTTTCCCCTCCCCCTCTCTGCCTGCCTCTGCCTACTTGTGATCTCTGTCTGTCAAATAAATAAATAAAAATCTTTAAAAAAAAAAGAAAGAAAGAAAGAAAGATATACATATAAAATGGGAAAAATGCCACAAAGTTACGTTTAAAAAATTAATAGATGGAGGGGTGCCTGGGTGGCTCAGCGGGTTAAGGCCGCTGCCTCAGCTCCGGTCATGATCCTGGGGTCATGGGATCAAGCCCCGCGTCAGGCTCTCTGCTCTGCGGACAGCCTGCTTCCTCCTCTCTCTCTCTGCCTCTCTGCCTACTTGTTATCTCTGTCTATCAAATAAATAAAACCTTAAAAAAAAAATTAATAGATGGAAATGAAGATTGGGGTGGGCTGACATGGGCAAAGCTGATGGAAGGTGGGCCAGAGAGAGGAGGGGGTGCAGGAAGGAAGACCCACTTAGACACTTCTACCAATACTCAGATACAGGCTTGTGAATACTGGATTCCTGTCCTCTGTGAGATCGAAAAGGAGGAGATGGGTTGGAGAGCCATCCTCCCATTCTTTCAGTGAGCGTTTATTATACTTCTGTAGCATGCTAGGCCTGGTTCTTGTGAGTGTGCTCTGCCGTGTATTGAACACAGTAGCAGAGGTATGTGTGTAATAAGTACAGTGGTGCAGAGGAGAGAGCTTCACTAATGGGGGAAAGAAAGGAAGAACTTGGTAATCAACAAAGTGTGGAAGAAAAAGATTTTGAACTTGATTGAAGTGCCTGGGAGCCTACTGAGAAAGAGAACAGTCTGAAGGGGAATGTAGCTTTAGGGAAAAGATGATGAATTCCCTGTATGCCATCTCAAGTGAGAGGAAACAGTCTGACATTTGGATAGAAATACTCGGGAGCTAGTTGGTGACGTCAGTGATCCAGCTGACTGTGTTACAGGAGCTCTTGACTGAGAAGATCTTGAATTTTAAAAGGTCCCATTGCCAGGGCGCCTGGGTGGCTCAGTGGGTTAAAGCCTCTGCCTTCGGCTCAGGTCATGATCCCAGGGTCCTGGGATCGAGCCCGGCGTCGTCGGGCTCTCTGCTCAGCGGGGTCCTGCTTCCCTCTCTCTCTGCCTGCCTTTCTGCCTACTTGTGATCTCTCTCTCTGTGTCAAATAAATAAAGTCTTTTAAAAAATAAATAAATAAATAAAAATAAAAGGTCCCATTGCCTGGCTTAGTCTGACCAGGGTTAAGGGTTACAGTCAAACAAAAGATTAATTGGTAAAAGATGAGACAAAGGTTGGCTTTGGTGTTTTTCTCTCCAGAGGACTGGCTTTCTGCCTTCCAGAAGCTTAGGGCTAGTCGGAACTTCAGCATGGCACTGCAGTGGGGAGACTGCCCACACTGGCCGCAGAGAGTTTCTGTGGATCTGGGAAGAATGAGGGAGCCATTAAGCTCCACTTCTAGAAGGAACAGGGTTTGCAGAGCAACACGTGAGCAGCTGAGCCTGTTTTCTCACAGGAAAGAGTATAAACCTTACCGTTGTCCATAGCTCAGGTTTTGCTTGCTGGATATGGAGAGCCATCTAGGTGCTCATTTTGGCTCCAGCATAGTCTTGTTGACTTTGGGCCAGTCCTATCCTTGTCTGCCTACCTGGGTAGAAGGAAATGTCAGGACCTTGGAAAGGAAGATGCTAGAATTCCTCAGCTGTAAACCACTTACGCACCTGAAACAGACTTTCAGACAGCACTCAGGCAGGTTGTAATCGTATGTCTTCTCTTACAGGTGACATTAACTACCAGGAATTTGCTAAAAGACTCTGGGGTGACATTTATTTCAACCCCAAAACGTAAGTAGAGTGGGGAAATGACTCTCTAGAGGGAGAATCCATTTTCCCAGGAAGTAAGGACAGAGAAAGAGTTCCTAAGATTAAAACCTACATTTTTATAAGCCATGATCCTTCCTCCTGTAAGTGGATTGGCTTCATGAGCTCTTAGCAGAAATAGGCTGTACCTCCTGAGGACGTCACAGCTCAGTTCAGGCGTGCGTGCGAGTCATAACCATATGTCCTCTCAGGAATCTCTCTTTGAAAATGTTATGATCACATACACATTCCTTCCCTTTGACCCTGCTCAGATTCAGAACTTAGGAGATATACCCTTAGGGTCGGTGACATACCTTCTCCCTGCTGGCCCACCCATAACTCTTGTTTTTTCCTCCTTAGACGAAAGTTCACCAAAAAGGCCCCAACTAGCAGCTCCCAGAGGAGCTTTGTGGAGTTTATCTTGGAGCCCCTTTATAAGATCCTCGCTCAGGTGAGTGTGTCAGGCCTGCCCTTGTAAGCATGAGGTGGAAAAGCTAGTGAACTCACACTTCCCCTTGCCCCCAAACCGGCTCAGTTTCGTATCACTAAGTATGAGGATAGTTGATCACCAGTCTTCTAGATCTGGTACACTACACTCCTCTAGATACTGTTGAATTCAGAGTGAAGAGGAAAGATCCAGAAGAAGGAAAAGGCTCTGGAGAAATTGGTGTAAAGATTTTGTATTCAAAGGATTATGACACTTGAGAATTAATAATTTCAGTGGTGGGGATTTGATTTACAAATCGAGTTGAGAAAGTCCTCCAGGTTTAACATATGTATATAGTGTATAAGTTAAAGCATTTACGACACCAGGGGAAAAAAAACTGGAAATAAGTTAAATGCTTACCAATGAGAATCAGATTAAATGAATTATGGTACATTTCAAATGATTTAAGTATTTTTGCATCCATTAACGGAATGGCTTATGAGCTAGCTTTTAATGACTTTTCTGGGTATGTATGTATGTGATGTTTGTCAAATTGTAAAGGATGCATCATGGGGCCCCTGGCTGGCTCAGTCGGTAGAGCATACGACTCTTGATCTCCAGGGTCATGAGTTCAAGCCCCGTGTTGGGCATAGAGCTTACTTGAAAAAAAGAGGAAAGGATCCATCAGACAGTGGTAAGGATGTAGTTAAACATGTGGGATGCGGGGCACCTGGGCGGCTCAGTGGGTTAAAGCCTCTGCCTTCGGCTCAGGTCATGGTTCCAGGGTCCTGGGATCGAGCCCCACATTGGGCTCTGCTCAGCAGGGAGCCTGCCTCCCCATCTCTGCCTGCTTGTGATCTCTCTCTCTGCCAAATAAATAAATAAAATCTTTTAAGAAAACCAAAAAAACATGTGGGATGCTTCATAGAAAAGAGCATAGCATTGCATTTGTGTGAATTTGTGCTACCTAAAAGGCAGAAGTAAGAAGTAAAAAGGGTGACATTGTACGGGAATTTTCATAGACCTTTTTTCCAAGACAATTATAAAATATTCAAGGGTTTAATAAGCCCTGTGCACAGTGGGCACACACACATACACAAAATGTGTGTGGCCATTCCCACTGACAAAAAAGTAGAACATAGCAACAACAAGACAAAATAGCATGATTAAAATTTATTGGTGCTGAAAAATGCTTAGTATCTTGTGTCACACTGGAATGGATTAATAAAAGAAATTTATAGAATCTGTCTCAGTAGAGACCTTGAGTCTGCTGAGAATGATTTAGCTTGGCTTTGCACTACCAGTGGATGGACTTGCTAGGTGACCTTTTTTGGTTCCTTCCAGTGCAATGATGCTCTCAATTGGAGAAGTCTCTAAAATAGGGAAGGGTAAGGGATTTCCTGAGTTTGAGGAGATGCTTCTTTGCAGACACCAGGGGGCAGCACCGAAGGTCCATTTGAGAGGTCCAGGTTTATTGGCTGGTGTGGGCATTTAATCAAACCCTTTTCACCCGGGGTTGGCTTAAAGAGTAGGTACTGAAGAATTCCCTGGAACCTAATGGTTGTCCTTGCCAAGAGCTTTTCCTATAGAAGAGAACTTAGTACAGTGACCCTTCAAACTGCCCTCTGGCCTTCCGTGGTAGCAGGCACCACACTAGGGCTGTCACTGCAGCTGACGTGTCTTGTACCCACACAGGTGGTGGGCGACGTGGACACCAGCCTCCCCAGGACTCTGGACGAACTTGGCATTCACCTGACCAAGGAGGAACTGAAGCTGAACATCCGCCCCCTGCTCAGACTGGTCTGCAAAAAATTCTTTGGCGAGTTCACAGGTAACAGAAGAGCTCATGGCCCCTTTCCCGTCCCCATCGTCACGTTCTGCCACAGGTGTCACGTGGAGCTCTTCCTCATCCCACAGGGGCGTTCAGAGGTGTGAGGCTTTTGTAAATAAACTGCAAGCTGGGATGTCCAGCACCCGGATTTTCTTCCACCTCTCTTCTTCAGTGGACGGTACCAAGGACTCTCTCTTGGCAAACAGAAGCAATTAAATTTCCCTACGAGGAGAAGCATGCAAATAAAGGAGATGGGGAAGCAGATTCTGAGGTTCTAGTGTTTTTGCCAGGGGCCCGTCAGGAAGATAGACTCCTGAGGGATATGTAGTAGTGGGAAAGCACCAGGCTTGGATTTCTTTCCCCCAAGTTCCTGTCTCTATTTGAGTGACACGGAAGGCAGGTGCCTCAGTGAAAGAAGCCCCAGCCTGGTTGAAAAAAGACCTGAGTCTTGCTCCTGTTGTGGCCCTGACCCTTCCATGTGGTGAGACCCTGGGCCAGCCCCCCAGTACTTCTGTGACTTGATTTCTCACCTGTAAAATAAGGGAGGCAGAAAAGGCAATGGCTGAGGGTCCCCTCAGCAGTCTCTTAGTTCTGAGTCGGGCGGGAATTAGATGTCTGAATCCTCCGAGGCCATAATTCTAGTAGTTCATTCTGGGCACGCCATCAGTCTGACCTAGGAGATACCCACTGAAAACAGATCTGCCTTCCACAGGGTGCTAACGGAGGTCCTCTCTTGCGTGGCTCATTAGCCGTTAGAAGAGCAGGAACACATATAGAGCAGAAACGTGTGCAGTGTTTCCCAAAAGGAAAGAGTCAATTTAGGGATTGTTCTAAGTAGATCTTAAAGAGATGGGATACTTACTTAGTGTAAGCACACAGTGAGTGTTTATATTCAATGAAAGATTGTGGGTTGGTAGAGATACTTGAAAATTTTTGTCTGCTGGGTTCCAAGGAACCACCGAGCCCTGCTTCTTGCTCTTCCCTGGCATAAGTGTGGTGCCATAAGTTTTAGAGCTGAACATCGGTCCCCTCGTTTTTAGCTCTCTGGCCATCACAAGTAGACCCGTAACTCGCCACCCACTTCCCCCTGTGAGAGCATATGCTAATGGCCTGCTCTTCTCCCTCCACAGGCTTTGTGGACATGTGTGTGCAGCATATCCCCTCTCCAAAGGTGGGCGCCAAGCCCAAGATTGAGCACACCTACACCGGTGGCGTGGATTCTGATCTCGGCGAGGCCATGAGCGACTGTGACCCCGACGTAAGGGAAAGCCCCCATTTCTCTTAATGTTTTTTCCCTCGTGTGTGGGGATGCTGTTTTCTGGGTCACGGGAAGAATGCCTTCTTTCCATCCTTGCTTGTCACCCACTCTCCGTGAGCAAAGTCAAAGAGACCTGGATTCAGAGCCTGGTGTTACGGTGGCATGAGCTTGGGAACGTTATTCAGCCTTTCTAAGTCTTGGTCTGTAAAATGAGGATAATAATTTATATGGGATTGTTACAGGAATTGAATAAGATAGAGAAAGTATTATACTGTGTTCAGTGCGGTGGCTGACAGAGAGTGAAGATTCAACAAATGGGAGCTAACCTTGTTAGCCTTGGGCTTTAAAAAGATCTTTCCCAGGGGCTCCTGACTGGCTCCGTCAGTAGAGCATGTGAGTGTTGATCTCGGGGTCATGAGTTCAAGGCCCACACTGAGTGTACAGCTTACTTTAAAAATAAGTAAATAAATAAAATTAAAAATAAAAAGATAGAACAGTCTTTCCCAGCCGTTCCTAAGTCAGTCTAGTGTCTCGGCATGAACACCCAACCAGTTGAGAACTGTGAGTTAAAACATCAGAAGGAATTTAGGACAAGCAAGTCTTGTAATTTTGCAAGTGAATAGTGCCAGTCTGCTATCCTAAACCTGCTTTTCTTTGCCATTGCCCTCATCCCCCTAAAGAAAAGGGAAAGAGTTTTGTTGCTCTGCCTCTGACATCTGTTAACTAAGCAGGGGTCAGGGCGTGGTTTGGAATTTTCTCAGGAGATTGACGCATCTTCCTCTAGGTCTGGGCAATCTTTTCTCGGAGCTCATGTCATTGCTGTCAAGGGAGATAGAGACCGTGTTATTTACCGTGGGAATATGTGTGGTTGACCCCGCACTCTGTCCCCATCTCCAGGGTCCCCTGATGTGCCACACCACCAAGATGTACAGCACAGATGATGGAGTTCAGTTTCATGCCTTTGGCCGGGTGCTAAGTGGCACCATCCACGCCGGACAGCCTGTGAAGGTTCTGGGGGAGAACTACACCCTGGAGGATGAGGAGGACTCCCAGATATGCACTGTGGGCCGCCTCTGGATCTCTGTGGCCAGGTACCACCAACCAGAGCCCATAGAGGCACACCTTGGCCTTGTCACTGGAGCCACCGCAAGGAGCTGGAGGGAGTGGTCTTGCTTGGAAGCACAGCAGCTGCATGGCCCCCTACAATAGATCAGCTGACCCTCCCTCACATCTCTTGACTTCTAGTTCTTACTACCCAGAGTTGCTAGGGCCAAAAGGCAGCTACTCTTGGGATAATGCCAAGAGCCTTGCCTTTGCGTTCTGAATGGCTTGTATAAACTTTGGTGGCAGGATTTCTATTTTTACTCTTAATCCTCTCTTCCTTTTCTGTGTTCCAAAGTCATAACCTTTATGTTTCTTCCCAAAAGAAATGGTCTCCCAGCCTCCACTGACTGTTCTTTGACTAAGACAGAAGATTTTGCTGGATCCCTTGTTGCTCCCCCATCTGCAGAATCAGACTTAGCTTGGGCCTCTGGGCTGCTTGTGAGTTCCTAAGTTCGGCTTCTCAGCTAGCAAGCAGGGTGGAGGCAGTCCTGTTCCTGACATTACTGCCACACCTTGCCAACAGCCCCCGTCCCCTCCTCTAGGCCCACCCATTCCCGTTTCCGAGAAGGCAGAAGACCAATGAGCCAGGACAGTTACAGTATCTTCTGTGATGCTTTTGGCATGTCCCTAACTTGTAACCCTTGGCCAGTGCCTTGCTTGCCACTAGTACCGACTGGAACTGGGTTTTCCTATATTGTCCTCCTATAGTACCACAGGCTTTTCTCTCATGTGCTAATCCGTTGGTAACTCCACTTGACCCGTGAACAACACAGGTTTGAACTACATGGGTCTACTTTAGTGTGGGTTTTGTTGTTTTTTTGTTTTTCAATAAATACACTATAGTTCTATAAACATATTTTCTCTTCTTTAGTACTTAACTTAGTATTTTTTTTTTTTAGTTTGTTGTAAGAATACATGTAACACACAGAATATGTGTTACTTGACTGTGTATGTTATCAGTAAGGCTTCCAGCCAACAGTAGGCTGTTAGTAGTTAAGTTTTGGGAGGAGTCAGGACATATACATAGAGTTTCAATTTGGGGGGGGTGTTGGTGCCCCTAACCTTCACATTGTCAAGATGTCATCTATACATATGTGAGGTTATATGATTGGTGGTTTTATTGTGCCCCTCCCCTGCTGGAATGTCTGTCTGCTTCACCCCTGCTCCTGGCTCAGTGCCTGGCGCCCCTCCTTATTTCACTTCTCTGTTGCTCCAGGTACCACATTGAGGTGAACCGTGTTCCTGCTGGTAACTGGGTTCTGATTGAAGGTGTTGATCAACCAATTGTGAAGACAGCGACCATAACTGAACCTCGAGGCAACGAGGAGGTAGAGTTTTTGAAAAGGCAGCTGGATTCGTTTAAACTAGAAGGTCACACGGAGTCATACTACCCATGAACAACCAGCAGCAGAACTCTCAGGGTACTAACCGGGAGTCATGGCTACTTCATGGTCCTGGGCCTCAGCAAGGCTCAGTGTTCTACAAATCTGACCCTGCTTGATTCTCCCTGTACTCTGCTCAGAAGCTAGGAACTACGGGGAATTTCTTTATCTTTCCTCCTTTGTTCTGCCAGAATGCGCAGGAGTAACTCCAAGCAGCACGACGGCTCCTGGTGGGGGTGGTGTGCTCCTCTCTGACCTCTGTGCCTCTGGTGCCCACTCAGGCCAGGTGCCGTCATTCTTCTGCATTTTGAATTTCAGGCTCAGATTTTCCGGCCCCTGAAGTTCAACACCACGTCTGTTATCAAGATTGCTGTGGAACCGGTCAACCCCTCAGAGCTGCCCAAGATGCTGGACGGTCTGCGCAAGGTCAACAAGAGCTATCCATCCCTCACCACCAAGGTACGCTCAGGGCGTGCTCGAGCTGCCAGTCCCCACTGCCCAGCCGACGGGTCGGTGCTGCCCGCGGCGTTATGTCCACCGGGTGTGTCCCATCTGCTGCTTTCATTTCAAAGCAGGACATGTTGGGGTGAGAATGCATGTGTGCATGTTCATAGCTCACAGTATGGGAAAGAGATGTGTCCTGGAGAGTACACTTTGAATTTATTTTTCCAGAAAATATAGAGGGAAAAGTGAGTCATTTTGATCCTTCTACATTCCTGAGCCTTCTGGCGTCCTTCTCTGAGTACCTGGCTGGGGCTGAAGGGTCAGCTTAGTCCTTAGACATAGGGCAGAATGTTCCCTAAACGGCTGTGACGGGAATAAGTCAGTGACCTTATGCCTAGCAGCACCATGCTGAATGGTCCAAGTGTCTTGAGGATTAACTCATAGGCCCCTGCTCCCCGCTGGTCCTTCTTGAAGAGGCTAGAACTGAGGCTGAGCAGTAGCTCGCTGAGACTGGGTTCAGGCACCGCCTCCTGGGCTCTTTGCGTTGCTTCTGTTGCTGGCTGTTGTGGCTGGCACAAGAGGTCCAGGTTGTGACCACCAGGGCTCTTGCATTTCAGGTGGAAGAGTCCGGGGAGCATGTGATCCTGGGTACTGGGGAGCTCTACCTGGACTGTGTGATGCACGACTTGCGGAAGATGTACTCAGAGATCGACATCAAGGTAAGTTAGCGTCCCCTTTCTTGAGTGCCTGCCTGGCCAGGAGCTTGACTCACGGCTCCATGCTGATTTTATAAGTAGCCAAACCCTTGATTTGCCTGGAAGGCCTGCAGAAAGAGGGGGGCACCAGGGGAGGAGACGTGTTTGGGGAAAGCATGACCTGTTGCTCCCTATATGGGAAGGTATTTGAGATCCGGTTTGCCCCTTTCTGCAGGGCTATTCTCAATGTCATACATTTAAAGTCAAAGCTCCCAAGCCAAAGTGATTCTTGGTCTTCTGCTAAGAAAACAGTTACACAACCCATCTTTGGCGATTAGGACTCAGTGGATGGTTTCAGGGAGTAAGGACCGGCCCTCCTAGGTTTGCTGTCAGGTCACGATGTAGCCCCTCAGTTCAAGTGCGCCTTTTTGGTAACCATGTTTTCTCCCAGCCCCTGTGGTGGTGGGGGCGGGTACCCTCACGTACCTGTCTTGGGCACTTCTCCTGATGTGCCAAGGGTGGGTGCTCTAGAAGACACTGAGTTCCCGGTAGCTGGCCCTGTGGGAGCCTCAGGGAGGGGCTGAGAATGGAACGGGGACCTGCCAGGCCGTCCCTGGTGCCCACAGTGACAGAGCCACAGGATGTTCAGTGAGCGGTGGGGGGGTTGGCTGAACGGATGTTGGAAGAGACCTTGGGGGACTATCATTTACGCCCAGGTTCAACTCACACTTACCCTTGGCCAAGGAACACAAACTCCACAGTCTGCTAGGTTTTCTCAGGCTGCTTAGCGCCGGTCCACACTTTGCGCCTGCTGTGGGGCTTGTTGCCCACGCTGATTGAGAACAGAGTGTTGTCGCAGAGGTGGTGCCAAGCGGACCTCAGAATTCCCTTTGGCACAAGATTGTCCTTACAACAAATTGAGACCTTGCCTAACAATTTATTCTGTTCCCAGGTGGCTGACCCTGTTGTCACATTTTGTGAGACGGTAGTGGAAACATCTTCGCTCAAGTGCTTTGCTGAAACACCCAATAAGAAGTGAGCTGGGGGGTCCGAGTGCCCCTGGGACTGATAGGGGACACTCTTCTCTCCCCGCACCTCTCCACCCTAATCACAAGCGCTGTGGAGAAAGAGACCCCAAGCCTTGGGATGGGGTCTTAGGATGCTTGAGTTTTACCCCAGCACTCTCATCCCTTAGGCCTGTACACATGATGCTGTAGGGTTCTTTGACGGAGGTACCCCAAGAATGAGTAGCCTCGTCTTTGTGTAGAATATGATCATCTTAAAATTTTGTCCTAGCAGCAGCTCCACTGTTTTTTGGTTTTTTTAAGATTCTGTTTTTAAGTGATCTCTACACACAGCTTGGGGCTCAAAGTCACAACCCTGAGATCAAGAGCCACCTGCTGCACTGACTGAGCCAGCCAGGTGCCTCAAGACCCACTGTTTTATTAAAGAGTGATAGATTTGAATGAAAGAAGACAGAAGATGAGCCCTTTTTACTCTACTCTAGTCCTCTGGCTTCTACTGGTGTCACTGCCTTGCCAGCCTTTTCTTAGGAATGCCCCTTCTGCAAGTCCTGCTGATTTTCATCCTTACCCATGTGCTTTATTACTAGGAACAAGATCACCATGATTGCTGAGCCTCTTGAGAAGGGCCTCGCCGAGGACATAGAGAACGAGGTGGTCCAGATCACGTGGAACAGGTAAGAACGTGGCTGTGGTTCCCAGGCTGAAAGGAGATGAGGCGCCACAGCCTGCCCACCCAGTCTCTAATGCCACCTATCCCGGGAAGCGAACTGTCCTCCAGGAAGGCAGGATCTGTGACCCCAGCAGGCAGGAATCACGGAGCTGCCAGATGCCTCCATTGTCTCCTCCTTCCCCCCAGGAAGAAACTGGGAGAATTCTTCCAGACCAAGTACGATTGGGATCTGCTGGCTGCACGTTCCATCTGGGCTTTTGGCCCTGATGCCACTGGCCCCAACATCCTGGTGGATGATACCCTGCCCTCTGAGGTATAGCAGAACTGGTGGGAGCCATTGGGGTGGTTTCTTTGCTGTTGAGTGGAAGAAACAACAAAGTGTAATTCTTTTCCCCAAAGTATTTTGTGGTTTCTGGTGAATCTTCTTACCAGTATACCTACCTTCTCCTCCCTCTAAATTCTGGCTGTTGCCGGGGTCAGTGCTCACATGTGCCCTCATGTTCTGTGCAGGTGGACAAGGCTCTTCTTGGCTCAGTGAAGGACAGCATCGTTCAAGGTTTCCAGTGGGGAACCCGAGAGGGGCCCCTCTGTGATGAGCGTAAGTTCCACCCGAGCCTTGGCCTCCCCTGCCCCAGCCCTCTAGGGGCCTTGTGCCTGGGCATTTGAGGTGAGTTGGGCTCATCTATGGGCCCTGGCAGGAGAAGCAGCTCGGGACACACAGGGCCAACCCCCGGCCTGGGGCAGCATCCTCTCTTCTCCTCCTTTCCCGTCTTAGTGCTATTGCTTGGGACATTCTGGAAACGAAGTTACTCCTAGACTGACATTTGCTCCCCAGTCCTGAGAAGGAATGTGTTCGAGGAGGGAGGTGGGATCAGAGTGGTTTATACACCAGGATTGGATTTAGTGGGAAGCAATGTGCAATTCCTCGAACTTACTCTTTATCCAAAAACAATTAAACATCTGCAAGAAAAACACATAAACTTTTAGGAAGGCTTTACGATGCTTGAGCATGATCTGAAATGAACAGGAAGAATGTTTGCTTGACTTCTGTGCTCTGCTGTAGGCTTCAGTACCCTATCAGAACGCCCATCTGCAGGGTGATTGTGTGGCCTCAAGCCAGCTGCCACGCTGCTAGAGGCTCCTGGCTGCTCTGCTCTTGGGCCCTTGACGAATACCACAACTGCTCCTTGCTCAGCAGCTCCCCCATCTCCGTTTCAGTGATTCGAAATGTCAAGTTTAAGATCCTGGATGCAGTGGTTGCCCAAGAGCCTCTGCACCGAGGTGGGGGCCAAATCATCCCCACGGCGAGGAGAGTCGTCTATTCTGCCTTCCTCATGGTGAGTAGATGGCGCTGACCTGGTGCGGGGCATTAGGTAGAAGTCCAAGCTTTGGGGGCATCAAGACTACAGCCCCTCCAGTCTTTTCTTTACCCGTATCCTTGGTCCCCACCCTTCCCCAAGCTGAGGAAGCCTTTCTTCTTGCCCCATTGCAGGCCACTCCTCGTCTGATGGAGCCTTATTACTTTGTGGAGGTCCAGGCCCCTGCGGATTGTGTCTCCGCTGTGTACACCGTCCTGGCCAGGCGCAGGCAAGTCACCAGGATGGCGTGTCAGGCAGGGTGCAGAGAGCAGGAGCACAGCAAGAAGCTGCCGGGCTCCTGTGGGGAAGGAGATGGGCCTCCTACACAGTCTCTGTTCCTAAAAACCCACTGACCTGGTTTTTCAGAAGGAAGTGGGAAAGATTTTAAGGCAATCCCCAGCTTCACCGCAGATAAAAATTTTGAGATTCCTTCTTGGGCCCTCTCTCCTTGGAGAGCCCTTGGGGAAAGTACTGAAATGTGTCAGTGGGGAGAATGTCTGTAGGACCTTGTCTCATCAGTGTTTCCACTTTCGCCTAGCGGTCACTGCCCCCTTTGACAGCCATAGGAAAGGACACTGAGGGCCCCAAGCCTTTTCCGCCCACTATAGCATGATTGTGGTTATTCTTCTTTGATGGGAAAGATTTGGAGCCAGATTCTTTCTCTGCTTTTGATCTCCGTAGGACAAGGGACTCAGCCTTTCTTTCTCTGTCACAGGGGGCATGTGACTCAGGATGCACCCATCCCAGGCTCCCCTCTCTACACCATCAAAGCTTTCATCCCCGCCATTGATTCTTTTGGCTTTGAGACTGATCTGCGGACTCACACCCAAGGGCAAGCCTTTTCCTTGTCTGTCTTCCACCATTGGCAGGTGAGAAAATGGTGCAGGTTGGCCAGTGTGGCCTCCCACCTGTTCAAGGGCAGTCCTCTCTGGCCTATTCCTCTTCCAAGCCCCAAGTGAGATTTCCAGCATCCTAGACAAGAGTCCTAGACCACGTGAAACCACTTTGCCTTTCAGATTGTGCCCGGTGATCCTCTGGACAAGAGCATTGTCATCCGCCCCCTGGAGCCACAGCCTGCTCCTCACCTGGCCCGGGAATTCATGATCAAAACCCGTCGCAGGAAGGTATGCATCCCTCCGGCCCATGGCCAACCCTCAGTCCCCGGGGCTCTTGGCAGGAGTTGGATCTCTTTTCATTTCTTCCTTTGGGACCTTTTTCCCGAAGAGTGGGAGCAGGTCATTGCACAGTGCAGAGAGGTGGTCTGTACAGCCCTCAGGCCCCCAGACCCAGGGCCCAGTCTGGCTGGCAGGGGAACACCTCATCCCTTAGAGATTCCTGAAATAGCTGGCCCAGAGTTCTCCCGCACCAGCACCCCCACCACCACCAGCACAGGTCTCAGATGGCCTTCAGCTCTGTCGGCCACCACACAGGGCTCTTCCCTGCATCGCCCCCACTCCTGCAGGGCCTGAGTGAGGACGTAAGCATCAGCAAGTTCTTCGATGACCCCATGTTGCTGGAGCTCGCCAAGCAGGATGTTGTGCTCAACTACCCCATGTGAGTGCTGGGGCTCCCAGTGGCCCCTGCTCCCTGCAGCGGACTGTGTCCTGCATTTGAAGCTGGGACCTGGTGGACCCGGACTCCATGTTGTCAGCGTCAGAGAGCTGCTGTGGCCGTGTTTAACCACCCCAAACCCTCTGACCCAGAGTCCCAGCAAGGAAGAAGTATCTGGCCTCCCGGTTCCTCTGCAGCCTCTGCCTGGCTCCAGGCCCAGGGACCAGAGCGGAGGCTGGACAGCGGGAGGGAGAAGGGGATGGAGTGTTTAACCCCAGGGGGCCTTGTCTTCAGGATTTACATGGAATTTTTTTTTTTAAAGTTTGACCTTAGACATGGTTTTTAAGTGAACAGAACATTCTGACCTCTGCCTTGCTCTGTTCTTTTCATCTCCACCCCCATCCTCTTCCCTCCAGCACAGTCTGGTCCTGCCACTTGGGTTCTGAATATATGTCATCTCCTGTGTCTCTCCTCCCAGCTGCAGTCTTCCTGCCTGGATGCCCTGGGCAGCAGCCTGTGGTGGGAGGGTGCCTGTCTCTCGATTCAGTGCTCCTGTGAATGTTGAGGCCACTTTCTTACCTCTGCCTTCCCCCTCCTGCACTTGCCTCTTTACTTTTCTCCTGGGTAGGACCTGGGCTGGCTTGGGAGGTGTCAGGCTTCTGGGACCAGAGGCTGATGCCCCTGGAGAATCTCCCTAGCCCTGGGGCTCGGGGCTTCAGTCCAGGACTCGGACTTCTAAGCCTTTCTCTAAACCATACACACACACAGACACACAGACGCACACTGCTATCGGTCCCTTCCTCTACTATCCCCCATGTGAAGAAGAGACTTGATTTTCTTCAAAACTGCTTTATTAGAAACGTACCAGGGATTGATGGAAGAGGCTCTGGCTGCCCCAGGCCCTACAGGACTCCTACTTCTCCCTGGGGTCCTATGCTGATCTCTTGATGTAGTCTCTGTACATCGTGTACACAGCACCTGCAGGAGGGAGAAGAGAAAACATCCCATAACAGCGAACCCTGCACCCATCCTCTGGCTCGCCCAGGAGTCTGACTCCAGCCATTCCCCTGAGAGTCCAGCCTCCCTGCTCGTCTTGTTGCTCTAGGCCTCAACAGCGGCTGCCAGCACCCAGCCACAGGGCCCAGGAAGACACCCTGCTGGCAGTTCACAGAGCGCTTCCACGCAGATCACCTGCCTGGGACGCCTCACAGCAGCCTGCGAGGTGGGCCAGCCAGGGTGCTCATCCTGTCAGACACAGGGAAACCGAGGCTCAGAGAAGGGCGTTTGTCCACTGTCACACAGCTAGTCCGGAGCTGGCTGCCTCTGGACCCAGAGAGGAAGAGAAATTCAGCATATGTTCTGCTGTGCGATATTTCTCACCTCTAGGACAATTTGTCACGAAACCAACAGTGCGCCACCCCCACAGGCCCTGGGATGGGAGATAAAACAGGGAACCCTGAAATGGCTTGGGTTGAGGACTTCACCCAAGACTTGCTGTGGAGCCCAGTATAGGGAACAGGGACTAAAATCATAATCCCTTAATGGCCCGGACCCACAGCCAGATTTTGTCTAATCAGCCCTGCTCTCCTGAGACCCCAGCAGTCACTCACCTAGCATGACGGCACCCACGGCACAGGCCTGCGCTGCCACGCGGGTGTGAATCAGGTGTATGGACATCTTGGTGGAACCACGGGCCTTCAGCCGATAAATCCGGTAGGCTGCCACTGCCAGGCAGCCTCCTAAGCCTATAGGCAGAGAATGTGACCATTGGGCCTCAGTCACCAATCACATGGCTCCCTGATGGGCGACCCCTCACTAGGCAGCCTGGGCATCTGGAATAAACCCCAGCTTTCCTGCCACTTCATGGAGGGACTGGGGGACCGTCATCCAAATATTGAGTTGTTTCCACTCCGTGGCGTTTTCAGAGTGGCTGCTTCCCTCCAGTGTCACCCACCCTGAGCCCCCTCCCCACACTGGCTCTGCTTGGGCCCTTCTCCAACCGCTGTTGGCTCCCACAGCTGCTTTCCTGCGCTCTCAAGACCCTGAGGAAGGAAGGCCTGGGAGACCCCAAGCTGTTCCTTCCTCTCCTGATGCTGTGTTGATGCCCCACGTTGTCCCGCACCCCAAGCCCTCAGTCGGCCACCACCTCCACCCATCCAGACTCCCTTATTTCCTTGTCGGGCATGTCCCTTTGTTCCTTGGCACCTTTGCTGCTAGTTCACTCCTCTCCTGGCTGTTGAGTGCTCAGTGGGTAAAACACTTGAGTTCTATGCTTCATTTGAAAAGACTAGGAGACCTTTCTCTGAGGGCAGGCCCCTCCTTGCCCTCTTCCCTTACTTTCCTACTCACCAACAGGCACCAGCGGAGACTCCCTGGTCTTCCTCAGGAACTTCTGAGACACACTGTCTTCGCTCTCAGGTGGTGCCCACCAGCCTTTGTTAGCAGACATGATCCTGGCCCCAGGGTTTTCAGCTGGGTCTCTGAGGCTTCAGCCCAGTCCTAGAAAGAGGAACCCCGTAATAAGAACTCCAGTTCTCCTCAGTCTAGGGTAGAAAGGAGGGAGTTGCCTGCTAAGACCCTCTCTTACCATGCCCCAACACAGCCGCTACTTGAAAAGATGTCCCAAGTCTCCTGTGTCAGATGGCTGGACCACTGGTGCCATTTCTCCCATCCCTTCTTTCTAACATATGCCTCTTCCTCAGCTCATTCTGACTTTACTCTTTTCCCTGCTCTCCCGCCCCACCTCCCCAAACTTCCATTTGTATCCCTATGTGATCCTTGGGTCACGAAAAGCAGCTGGAAAAATCCGCAGATGAGGGTGGGAGGAACAGGCCTTGAGCCTTGGGACCCCCACTGGCCTTGAATCTGACGGTTGTTCCTGAGGGAGCTACAGAACAGGATCTGGCCCCAGGGAGCCAGAGTCATCCCAGTGTTAGAGCACTGGTTACTGAATCACCAGAGCCAAAGACTAAAATGATTGGACATTGATTTGTGAATAATTTAGCATAGATTTTGGACATTAGTACTAATGGAACTCATTCTGGTCCCTGAACTGCTCCCATTTCCATCTCTTGCCAAGTTCTTTGCCATTGCCAAACCCCTGCCTCCCTCCCTGGACAGGTGACCCCTATTGCTTTACTTGCTAACCCCAGTAAACATCTGCTCTGATCATAAAGTAGACCGAGTCGCAGAGTCCTGGTCCACAGACCAGGGCTTCTGCCTGTGAGGTGCCTTCTAGGTCTGACCATGAGACTGCCTCCCTGCAGGAGGTGACCTCCATTCCTAGTTGCCTCTTCTCTCCTGGAGGAGCGAGGACTATCGGCCCCACAGGTTCTCAGCATGCTGGTGCTTACCCTAGGAGATGGCTAGAAAGTAGAGTTCGAGCAGCCCAGCCAGGGCTCAGCATCTGCTGTTTTGAACCGGCCAGGAGCCGATGATGGAGCTGCCACTGTGGGGTCAGGGAAGCAAGCTTTAATGGGGACTTTGAAGTCAGGAATGGAGAGGGGAGGAGATAGGCCAGGGCATCAGTCTTAACCCCCCATTTGCTGAGTTCCAGGCCGCAGCTCCAAGCACTGGAAAGTAATGAAAGATAGATGGCGGGAGCCCTTAACTAGATTCAGTCTGTTAATTCCCATGGCAGCAAGGGGCTGGATCAGACAGGGACTTGCTACCGAGAACTGAGCTAGAAACACAGAGGCAAGAAACGATAGAGATCCTTGGTTCTCCTGTAAGCTACACTGCTTCAAACATGAACAATGCGGGATGTAAATAAAAAGCCCCAAATCCCAATTGTGGTCTTGATCCTTCAAAGGAGGCTTTCTGGATCAAGGAGATTCATCCAGGGTATGACCACCAGGACTTCCTCACGTCTCCCAGGGCTCCTTGGACTGCCTGTGGGGCTGAGACGCTCACTCACTCTCTCGGGACAGAGATGACAACAACCTGCATTATCATCTATTTTGTTTGAGGTGCTTACATTTCAGGCCTCCCAACTGTTCTGTACAGTAAGTAGCAGTTTGTTCACAGACCGGGAACTGAGCTTCCGAGAGCCTCTGACTTATCCAAGGGTGCACAGCTAGTAAATGGCAGTGTCAGAATCTGAAACTAGGTCTGACCATCTCCAGGCTTTGTACTTGTAGTCTGCTTCCCACAGGCTGGCCAAGCAAAGACCCTCCATCCAGGCTGAAGCTTAGGACTGCTGATCAGTTGTGGCACCCTGGATTCAAAGAAGAGGAAAGAACCTTCTTGTTCATAAGCAAGTGGATGAAAATTTGGAGTACACTATGGAGAGTCCCACTCCATCCCAGGCCTTTGCTCCTTCCCTAGATCCTCAGCCCCATGTGTCTGTCCAAAAGGGGCTTTTCAACCCTGGATATCTGTCCAGCAGCTGAAGTCTTTCTTTTCTCTCCCCAGCACTCACTGCTCTAGGAAAAGACCCAGGGTCACAGCAGCTCCCCAGGGCCTTCACATATCCCCAGCGTCCATGGGAACTCTCCTCTCAGTCATTCACACACACTCTCCCGGGCCGCCTCTCCTGGTCCCAACGGTGGCCTGAATTCTCAAGAGATGGATGGTCTGGGCCAGAGGCAGGGGGATGGAAATGCCTAGATGAGACAGAGCAAGAATCAGGATCCACTTCATGCTCTTTGGAGAACAGGGGCCAAGCTATGGAGAGCAAAGTTCAACTTGCTTGCAAGGTTCTCCCTTCTTGCTGGGCTTCCGTTGATGCTCCTGGAGCATCTCAGCCCAGGATTGAGAAAAAAATAGTATACATAGTTGCTATGATTTTCTGAGCACCTACAGGGCCAGAAATGTGCTAACTGCTTAAAGTAGATTATTTTATTTAATCCTCACAACTCTGTAAGGTGGGTACTATTATTCCCAGTTCACAGATGAAAAACTGAGGTTTAGGTGAAATGTCTTGCTCCAGGTCACAGTAAGTGACAGAAAAAAACAGCCAGACTAATAACTGTTCCTAAAATCAAATCTCACTGCTCTGGACCAGTGGGAGAAGGATTGTAAACTGGAGGGAAGCCCTTGAAATAGAAGAAATAAAATTGCTTTTTACTTCTGAGAGCACACTAAAACTTCAAAGAATAGACTTCTGTAGAGTACCACCACTTCAGTAAACAGCTGAGATAAATTATGATAACATTTTTGTTACTATGCCAAGTCTTCAATAATTATTTCTATTTAAGCATTTCTACATTAGTAATTCACCCAGTAAACCTTTTTTCCTTCCAGGTCATGTCACACTCATAGAAATTCTAATTTAGAAGGGTCTAATTGAGTGATGCAGACAGACTTAATGGATCTGGAGCGTAGGCCACAAGCAGACATGGGGTCAGTCAGCTGCTTGAATGACCACTCTATGAATACTCGGTCTTTTGCCACTCAATGTTTTTTTGAGTCTATGCCGTCATCTGTAAAATGGAGGTAGCGTCTACCCATAGGATCATTGTAAGAGTTAAATAAGATGATTGTTAGAATTCCCCTGCACACGGCCTGCTTCTATTCCTCCAGGATGAGCAAGTGTCAGGAAAGGGGGAGCTGGCTGGGGGAGAAGTGGAAAGTCCCTAACAACAGATGGAAAGGTTGCCACCTTCCGGGTGGTCCCAATTCCGCATACCCTTGTCCCTCCCCAACCTTCTTTCTTGGCCTCCCTTACCCTAACTGGAAGCTTCAGGGTTCTCCCTATTGTGTTGGGGGGCGGGTGGCTAGGACTTGAAGTGCTGCGCAAATTAAGGCATTTGCTATGCTATATATAGCCCGAAGGAGCTGAGGGACCAGACAGGGAAAGGAGGGCCAGCAACTCTTTCACCTTGAACTAAGGAGTGCTGTGAGTGAGGGGATGCTGAAGAATGGACTGGACAAGGAACGTGAATTGGGTTGGAATGGGGAGGACCCAGGCTGAAGGGCTGGGGGAATCACAGGAGAGAAAACATGAGGCCATATAGAGTAGTGTCTCAGGGACTTGAGGTCCCGGGAGTGGAGGGGGAACAGGAGCAGGCTGGGGTAGTGGAAGTTTCCAGATAATAGGGCTAGGCTGAGGCAGCCTCTTGAAAGTGCCTGGGGTGACATCCCTTCCCCTAAAAGCAGGCAGTGAGTTCAAAGGACCTTGCAGTATTTGTCCAAGGACAGCCCCAAGAGCCACAGGCCTGGGGCCAGGAAAGTGCCTTTGTTACCACCAGTCTTTCTGGGGAGACTACTCACACATTTAAAAAGCTTCTAAGAGGGTGTGGATGGTAGTGATTGGAAGGCTGCCTCCGACTGTAGTAGTGCTGACGATGGAGGATCACTTCTTGTGAAGGACCAATTTTGAGCACACCTGTCTCAGATGATGAATGGATGTGCCAGAGATTTGAATGTTTTGCTAAGATCCTTGTGTTGGGTGCTTTTGAATACCCAAATTACCTGGCTTCCTCTGAAGAGCACTGGGAGGACTAATGCCTTTGGAGCCTACAAGGTTTGGGCACTTCACATATTTCACTTAATCCTCACAAGAGCCCCCAACAGATGGATCTCATCCCCATTTTACAGATGAGGAAACGACAGCTCAGAGAGGTAAAGTAACAGCCAGCAAGTCAATGGCCAAGCTATCCAACCAATAATATTAATACTATGGACCAGCTGACAGTGGAAAATTAACATAGCAAATAATAATGGGACTTCATGTACATTTCACCATCACTTTCTCCCACCATTCGCCATCTAGAAATACAAGTAAACAAGTACAAACAGCTGGGCAGAAAGAACTTCCAGAAATTCAGAGACTGTACCTACCGCACCAGTTCTCACCAACGCAGGGTAGTTCCTGAGCCAGCACACTGTGATTTAGGTGTATCCAGAAGTCCTCGCCTGGTGGGTGGTACCAGAACGGGTCCTCTCCCAGATGCTTCTCCCCACCCCTATCTCCTGCACACACTTCACCTAACCCTCATTTGCAGGTAAATCGACCGTAATTTAAAATTCTGCCTCAGTACACAGGAACGGCTAACTGGGCTCAGGGAAGCACTGGGGGGAGGTGGGAGGGAGGTCATCCTACTGTTCTTTCTTACACTACTTGTATAAACACATTCAAAAAATTTTTTGACAAAAATATCTGCTTCACCCACCATCCCTGGGGGCAGGGAGAAATAATGTGTCCCACAAGTCAACTGAAACTGCCGGGGATTCTGGGGAGAGGGGTGTGCTACTCATCTATGCCCCCCCCCCACACACACACAGTAGCACATGCAATCAAGACCTGGTTTAACAGGAAGCTTCCTCACTATCCAGTCAGTCTGGGGCCCAAAGGGCTTCCCATTGCCACCAGGCAGCTTTCTGAAAATCCTACCTCTCTGAGCCTTTGCTCCCATCCCCCAGGACACAGCAATCTACTCTGGGTTTATCAGCCAAGTGGGGACCCTGGAAAATGTGTAATGGAAATAGTGACACACTGCAGTCTTCAAGTTGACCCTGCAGTTCCCAAACCACAGAGCCCCAGGGTGACTCTCAAGTTCTCAGACTGGGTTTTGATCCTTTCCTGCCTGGGCCCCATGTGAATAAAAAGTGATGCGGTCCTCACCACACCCGCCTCCACCACTCTCTGCCAGAAGCTTGGAAACCAGACCCCTTCCCTGTTTGAAGCTGGGGCTCTTTCTTTTCCTTCTCTCGGGTAGCCGATCTTTTTGTGCTAGCCAGGGCAAGCTCTCAGTCACTCATTCACTCGGCATGTACTTGCTAAGCACCTACTACATGCTGTGCTCTGCTCTAAAAGCTGAGAGGCAGTGGCCCTCCCTTCAGGGAACTCACATTCTAGCAGCTGCCCTTCTGCTCTAGATCCTGGTTGACAAGGGAGCAGAAGGCAAGCTGAGGACACAGCACAAGCTGACACACAACGACCCCCCCTCCCCCAGGTGGGATCTATGTGACATTCCTCAGCCCTACAACTAAGGGAATGAAAAACAAATGGCTCCCCACGACGAACCTTTCCCCTAGGTAACCACTATAGAGATTACACTCCTTCAAGACCTAGTTTCCCTCAGTTTACAATTGTCTTAGTGATTTACAGGGGGAAAGCATTCTTATCAATAACCGAGCTTCCAGAAGGAACTGTAGATAAAATTAAATGTTCTTTTTTTTTTTAAAGATTTATTTATTTGATCACAAGTAGGCAGAGAGGCAGGCAGAGAGGAGAAAGCAGGCTCCCCGCTGAGCAGAGAGCCCGATTCGGGGCTCGATTCCAGGACCCTGAGATCATGACCTTAGCCGAAGGCAGAGGCTTAACCCACTGAGCCACCCAGGCGCCCCAAAAATTACATGTTCTTATACCTGCAACTCACTGATCCATACTTGAGGCAGGCAAAGTGTAACTTCCTCCAGGAAGCTCCCAACTGTCTCAATGTTAATGCCTTGCTAAAGGGAAAAACAACCTTAGCTTGACAAAGGGCAAAGCCTCCAGTACCTGGTAGGTCCTCTTTAGCATATGAAAGTTCTTCTGAAAACCTCCCTTTTCCCTTACCTCCCCCAACTCCAAGTATATCATCAATTGCTCCTCACAACCCCTCCAGATCAAGAAAAGAACAGGATCAGTCCCCCAGAAGCCCCCTCATGCTCCCCGTGACTAACCTTACCCCTAGGTATCCACTAACCTAACAGCACAGGGCACTTCAGCCTGCTTTTTAACTTCATCTAAATGGAGTTTTGTGAGATTCATCTTTTTTTTTTTTAAGATTTTATTTATTTGACACAGAGAGAGACAGCAAGAGAGGGAACACAAGCAGGGGGAATGGGAGAGGGAGAAGCAGGCTTCCCTCCAAGCAGGGAGCCCGAAGTGGGGCTCTATCCTAGGACCCCGAGACCACAACCCGAGCTGAAGGCAGACGCCCAACCAACTGAGCCACCCAGGCACCTCCTATCTTTTTTTTTTTAAGATTTTATTTATTTATTTGACAGAGAGATCACAAGTAGGGAGAGCAGCAGGCAGAGAGAGGGAGAAGCAGGCTCCCTGCTGAGCACAGAGCATGATGCGGGGGCGGGGGGGGGGGCTTGATCCCAGGACCCTGAGACCATGACCTGAGGTGAAGGCGGAGGCTTAACCCACTGAGCCACCCAGGCACCCCAAGAGATTCATTTATATTGTGTGTAATTGTAGCTTGTTCATTCTCCTTGCTGCATAAGGGACCATTGTGTGACTACAACATTTCATCCATCCTTTCTACAGTTGTTGGACATTTGGGGGGGTTTGCAGATTTTTTGGCTATTGCAAATAGTGCTGCTATGAACACACTGATACATGTAGTTGTACATCTGTACACATTTCTGTGGAATTTCCATGGAATTCCGGTCACAGTGTAGACATAGTTTTGGTCTTAGTAGATATTGCCATTTTCCAAAGCAATTGGTATGAATATAGAGTTGCACTAGCAGGACGTTAGTTTGAATATTTTAATCAGCATAGTGATGTTGTCTCCTGTGTCTAGTTTGACATGTTCTTTATCATACTTTCATATATTTACAAGGTCCTCGCGCTTGTCATCTTAAGTACATTTGTAGAAAGGGAATATGATAAGGAAGGGGGTTGGGGATGACTGGAGCATGGCGAGTTCTGTGGGGAGAGAGGGGAGGAGGACTTTAATACAGAGGCCAAGCAGGTAATGAAAATGATTCAAGCAGCTAAGAGGGAACAGAGCCTGTCCTGCATAAAAAAATACTACTCAGAAGGAGCCGGTGAAACTAGAGGGCTCAAAGGGATCGCTCCCCAACCCCCCCCCCCACTATTTAGAAAGAAGCCAAAAATCTGGATTTTAAACTTTTGGCAATTAATTCATACTTTTAGAAAACATCATACTGGCCAAACAAAACTTGTCAGTGGGCCAGATGGCCAGCCCTCTGGACTAGCCGTTAGTTCCGGCCTGGCTTTGGGGATGGGAGGGTTTGACCTGTAGCAAGTCACCTCATTTGTTAGAGCTTAATTTCCTCTGTGGTCAAAAGGGTAAAATGGAAGCCTATTCTTGATGGTCAGATGAGATAATTCAGGAGTACAGGAGTTGTTAAACTCCATACAAAGTGAAGTACTCTCCCATCTCCTTAGGATGCCTTCCGTTGTTATGCACGGACTGGCAGGACTTAAAGCATTTGAGGAGTCTCCAGATTCCTTGGAGGCGAGGCCGTTTAAAGCTGGAGATTCCCAAGCGTACCAATTCTTCAGAAAGTCCTTTGAATGGGATCCTGCTGGGATGCAAGGGGTTAAGAGGAAATGGCCTATTAGGGTCTTGCTAATCTGAGAAGTCAGGACCTCGAAAGTATCTAGAACGCCACTAAAAGCCAAGACTCAAAGGAGCTAGGTTGATTAAACCCGACGAGGGCCAGTAGGAACAGAACCTAGAACCAGGCGTCAGCAACCTGATGTGTCACACTGGACCCAGGCCTCGGCGGAGCGCACAGAAGACAACTCCGGGGCTCACACTGGACCCAGGCCTCGGCGGAGCGCACAGAAGACAACTCCGGGGCTCGCAGGACCGACTTAGGATGCTCAGGTAAGGCGTGTCCTCACGGCGCCGTTAGTAGCCCGCCCAAAGTGAAGCACTGGCCGCGGGGGACGGCTTTCCCGAGAGCCAAGCTGGAGGAATGAATTGTCCCGCGGGCGAGGGCTGCGCCCACCCAAGTCCAGACTCCACGCGGGGGGCACCAACACGCTCGGCGCCGCCGGGACCGCCCGGGAGCGCGCAAGGGCCGGACCGTAGAAAGTTGGGACGCCTGCGCCGCCGCCCGCGCGCTCCGGGGCGCCCCCTCCCACCCGAGCGCCACGTGCCGCGCGCCCCCTGCTCCCAGGCCGCGGCGGGACGCCCCCGCCCCCACCGCGGCGCGTAGTGCGCAGGCGCCTCCCCGCGGGTCCCGGCGGCGGGAGCGGGAGGCGGCGGCGGGAGCGGCTTCGGCCTCGGCTGGAGACTGAGGCGAGGGCGGTGGCGGTGGCGGCGGCGGCGGGAGTTGGAGGAGAGGCGGGGTGGCGGCGAAGGCTATGGCGACGCGGGGCACATGAGGCGGCGGCCGGCGGGACGGGCCGAGGCCCGGCGGAGGAGGCGGCTCCGGGGGAACACGCCGCCCGGTGAGGGGCGGCCGCAGGGCCGGCAGAGGAGCGGGCAAGGGGCGGGGCTGGGGGGGCGGGAGAACTTGTGGGGAGGCTGGAGGAGGGGCGGGGGGACGCAGGAGACGGGGGTCCCGGGAAGAGTGCGGCGAGGGCGGGGGCGCTGCTGCCGAGACTTCCCGCCGATCCCGGTGGGGCGTCTGACCAGCGGCCGCCCGCTGCCCCCTGCGCGCCCTCCCTCTTTGTCCCTGGGCGCGCGGTTCCCAAATTGGGAGGGAAACGGCCCGGGGGTGGGCCCGGGCGGCGGGGGCCGCGCCGGGCGGGCGGAGGGCCCGGAGGACCCCGGACGCGCACTTGGGCGGCGCTCCGCGGTGCTCGCAACTCCTCGGGGCGGTTAGGGGCGCCGGGGCCGCCCCTCGCCGCCGGGGCGCTTCGCGGGCTGGTCTTTGTCTCCCGACGCTCGGCCCCTGACATCTCTCCGGGCGGCGTGCGGTTCGTTTGACTCCTTCCTCGAACACCGGCGCCGGGACTCCTGCCTCCCGTCAGTATTTGAGACAAGATTTAGTTCGAGGGCTGGAAGGAGGGAATCGGGGGGCGGGGTGGGGGGGGGACGGTGAATGGCGCGGTCGCCTCTTGATTTACATGTTTCCTTTACTTAAAATGGTTTTTTTTCCCCCACGCTGCGTGCAACTTTG
>RCUC01120755.1:0-14087 GCA_003697995.1 Taxidea taxus jeffersonii
TCTACTCTTCAACTGTTACGTGACTTTGAAAAAAATACTTAATCTAGTTCTTGCCACTCCCGTGAAATGGTCCTGATACTCCCTATTGGTTTGTAGGTTTGGAGCTGGGATGATAATCCTGAAGTCTTTTCTGGACCTAAGCTGTCTCTTTCTCATATGTCTGAGTGTGTGGGATTGGTGCTAGGGGCCTGTGTTTCTTATCTAGCACTTTCACAGATCCTCCTCTGGACAGTGGGGCCAGGATTTGGTAGCTGGTGCTGAAAGAAAACCCTTGATTGCATCATTGCCCTGGGACTGTGCCAGTGGCAGCTGTCACTCAGTGGGACAGAGAGACTGTTCTGTGATGTCATATTCAACATTGCACCTTTCTCCTGCTGTTCTAATCTTAGGTCTTCTCCCTTTTCATGCTTTGCCATTCAGGTGAAGCCCCCACCCTCTGTCACACAGCGCAACAAACAGCCTTGGCATCCAGATGAGGATGACGAAGAGTTTACTGCCAATGAGGATGAAGGTCCGGCTTATTCTCTTTATCTTGTTGCCCCTTGCCCTTTGAATTATCTGGACCTAACATGCTTTCTCCTCTCTTCATCTTGGACTGGGTCCTGTGATTCTGTTCCCATTGATTTTGGTTCATTCTCTCTCTCAGCGGAGGATGAAGAGGATACCATAGCAGCTGAGGAGCAGTTGGAAGGGGACGTGGACCATGCCATGGAGCTGAGCGAGTTGGCTCGAGAAGGTAACATTCACTAGATGTTTCATGAGCATCCGCTTGGTGTCTCTTCTGTGCAGAATGCCAGGGATAAAGAGATAAATAAGAAAGACACTTTTTATCCCCCTTGGAGGAACTCCAGGTCTAATGACAAAGAGATATAAACAAATAATTATAAATAGAATATGATGACCAGTTATGATGGAAGTTTGAACAAAGTGACATGACCGCTTAGTGGAGCTAATGTAAGCATGTTGGCCACATTTAACCTGAACCTTAAAGAGAGGTTTAGTTTGATGCTGTCCTTCCCAGTGGAAGGCAGCAGCATCCATAGTTCTAGCCCAGGCTGTGGGGCTTGGTTTTAGTAGCTGGTGCTGAAAGCACACTCTTCTGACTCCCTTCTCTCTATAGACCCAGTAGTGTCTGTAGAAACCCAGATAAAATGAACGGGTACCACTCAGACCTCTCTTTCTTCTTTACCTATTTTCCCTTGAAGCACCCGGAAGCTTAGCCATTATTTCTTTTCTAGGTGAGCTCTCTATGGAGGAACTATTGCAGCAGTATGCAGGAGCCTATGCTTCTGATGCCTCTGTCCCAGGCTCTGGGAGTAGTGAAGAGGAAGATGAAGATGAGGTTGAGGCTAACAGTTCTGACTGTGAACCAGAGGGGGCCACAGAAGCCGAAGAGGCTCCTCAAGAGGATAGTAGCAGTCAGTCAGGTGACTGTGTGGCCATGGGGACCCCAGAGGGGAGACACTGGGGGAAAAGGTATGGTGAGTACTAAGCCTTGGTCTTGTGCTTTAGAATCTGCTGAGGAGCAGAGCGAGGAAGAGGAAGATGAGCATTCAGAGGAGGAAGAAACAAGCGGCAGTTCTGAATCGGAGGAATCTGAGTCTGATGAGTCTGAGGAGTCTCGATCACAGAGCCAGGCAGATGAGGAGGAGGAGGAAGAGGAGGAGGAAGAGGAGGAGGAGGATGACTTTGGGGTGGAGTACTTGCTTGCCAGGGATGAAGAGCAGAGTGAAGCAGATGGGGGGAGCGGACCTCCTACCCCAGGACCTGCCACTACTCTAGGCCCTAAGAAGGAAATTACTGACATCGCTGCGGCAGCTGAAAGTCTTCAGCCCAAGGGTTATACCTTGGCCACCACGCAGGTAACCTCAGAGCCCAGCTTCTGCTTTCTCATATCTTAACTTTTTTGTTTCCCAGTGACTTGTGCCTCATTTCTGTTGTGCTACCTTTTTTTTTCCTACCAGGTGAAGACACCCATCCCCCTGCTCCTGCGGGGCCAGCTCCGGGAGTACCAACACATTGGGCTGGACTGGCTGGTTACTATGTATGAGAAGAAACTTAATGGTATTCTTGCTGATGAGATGGGGCTAGGCAAGACAATCCAGACCATCTCCCTGCTTGCTCACTTGGCCTGTGAAAAAGGTAACGAGGCAGGGCCCTCCCACTTGGGTCTCCTTGGCCAGCCCCCGGCAAAGACTGTTTAATGGGGACTAACCATGGGATGGTGAACCACTCACTGTTTTGTGCTGTCTTGGTAGCTTTATTGACTCTGGTCAGTAATTGGAGATGCCAGTGTAGGTGCTAGGATTCTTAGGAGGGGCCGTTAGGATAGAGTGGTCAGGGTTATACCTGAGGAACCAGAAAAGAGCCCCAAAGTTTGTGTTTCCTTACAATCTCTTTTTAATTCTGCTTAAAATCTTTCTATTTTGTTTTTTTAAGTTGAGATGTAGTTGGCATATAATATTACAAGACTTTTAGGTGTCTAGTATAACATTCTGATACTAATATGTGTTGTGAAATGATTTGCACAGCAGGTCTAATAAACGTCCACTACCACACAGTTGCAAAAACTTTTTTCTGTTGTACTGAGAATTTTAAACACCTCTTTTAATGACTTTTGAATATGCAGTCCAGTATTAACTATAGTCACCATGCTGTACATGTCTCATTCTTTTGCTAAACAGGTAACTGGGGTCCCCATTTGATCATTGTCCCCACCAGTGTGATGCTGAACTGGGAGATGGAGCTGAAACGGTGGTGCCCCAGCTTTAAAATCCTCACTTACTATGGAGCCCAGAAAGAGAGGAAGCTCAAGCGGCAGGTTTGCTCTCCGTGTGATTGATCACTCCCGTCCCTCTTTTGCCCCCCACTGATGCCTCTTTTACTCTTAGGCCCTTTTCTCAAAGAAGTTCCTTTTCCTCCCCTTTCTGTTGCCTCCTCCTTCTCCTGGGACTTGGCTGTTTTCTCCATACCTGACTTACGTCCTTTGAAGACCTTAGCATACCTTTTTTTAATCCTTTCTTTTCTTTTCACCCCACCATCTGCTGCTTTCTCCTGATCCCTCAGGGCTGGACTAAGCCCAATGCCTTCCACGTGTGTATCACGTCTTACAAGCTGGTGCTGCAGGACCACCAGGCCTTCCGTCGCAAGAACTGGCGTTATCTCATTCTGGATGAGGCTCAGAACATCAAGAACTTCAAGTCCCAGCGCTGGCAGTCCCTGCTCAACTTCAACAGGTGGGGATGCAAATGGGCATTTGGAGGAGGGTTGACTTGACTTGGAGAGTGGGATGCCCAGAAGGTTGGGACCTTGCTGATCATCCTTCTTCCAATTCCCTCTGTTTCTTTGCAGCCAGAGACGCCTGCTCCTCACAGGAACTCCACTGCAAAACAGCCTCATGGAGCTGTGGTCCTTGATGCACTTTCTGATGCCCCATGTCTTCCAGTCTCATCGCGAGTTTAAAGAATGGTTCTCTAATCCCCTAACTGGCATGATTGAGGGCAGCCAAGAGTACAATGAAGGTCTGGTCAAACGCCTGCACAAGGTAGGGCCTGAAACAGTTTGGCAGGGTATAGGGAGTGGCAAACTAAGAGCAGTACCTGGAAGACCTTTAGAGAGAGGGAAGTCAATGCTGGGCTGAATTTGCTCAGTTGTCAGGTGGCAGTGTTCTAGTGACGGACCCATTGCCAAATTGAGTGACCGCATCTTAGTCATCATTTTACTTGTTTTCAGTTTTTTTCCCCTAGTAGTGACATTTGTCTTTATTCTCTGGGTAGAATGGTACTGCTGATCAGTCCTTGCTTAGATTTCTTCTTACCAGGCTTTCCTCAACTTTTGGGTTCTTTTTCTCTTTTTTCTGTGGGTTGTTTTTTTTTTCCCCTTCTTTCTCTCTCTCTCTTTTTCTTTTGTTTTCTCTGGCTCCTTTTGTCTAGCTTTGTTTTTCTTTTTAATTTAAAGATTTTATTTATTTTAGAGAAGGGGAGGGGGAGGAGCAGAGGGAGAGGGAAAAGCAGACTCTGCAGTGAATGCAGAGCATGATGTGGGGCTCCATCCCATGACCCTGAGATCATGACCCAAGCCACAATCAAGAGTCGGATGCTCTACTGTTTTGTCCAGCTTCTAAGTAGCATCTCTCAGCATTCTGGTGAGACAACTCTTTTGTCTCAGTTTATATGTCTTAAGGCTTTAAAGATTTTCTGATTTGTATTTTTATTCTCTTAACTAATCTGTATTTAAATTTCCAACTTGATATCTTTAATTCAGAGTTACTGAATTCGAGTCTTGAATACACTGTATTTAGCCAAACATCTCAAGTTTTATAGCCTACTGTTTCTACTCCCATTTTGTTCAGTCACTGTCACTTTGGTAAATCAAACTAGAAACCAGAGTCTTTTTAAGCTATGTCTCTTTTCTTCATTCTATTTCTATTTTTCATTTCTTCCATGTCTCTTTAAAGATTGTCGTATCAGATTTTACCTCTTCGGATTTCAGATTTGCCTTTTGTTTTCTGTGCTGCCTGTCATTGCCACAATTTTTGTTTTCAGCTTCTTTCCTGGATTTACTTTCATAATATTATAAGTTCACAGTTCCTTCTTGAAATGTAATTTAAGTCATCCCTTCTGCATAGTTACTCTACCCTCAGTTTCTTTATTTCTTTTTTTAAGCATTTCTTAAGGAGTGGTATTATCATCTTTATATGGATCTCCTTCAACAGACCGTAAAGTCCTGAGAGGAGAGCTTACTTTTGATTCCTTTTTGTGTGATTGATTCCTGGCATGCTTCATGGCTTCACGAATATTTACAGAAGGGCTAAGCTAGGGTTCTGCTGGTCATCAGGTCAAGACCCAGCTAGAGGGACTAGGCTGGGGCTCAGTGCCCATTGTTCTCCTATTAGCCTCCTGCTTATTTGCTTTTAGGTTTTGCGGCCTTTTTTGCTACGCCGGGTTAAGGTGGATGTTGAGAAGCAGATGCCTAAAAAATATGAGCATGTTATCCGCTGCCGGCTCTCCAAGCGTCAGCGCTGTCTCTATGATGACTTCATGGCACAGACCACGTAAGGGAGGACAGAGGGTGGGCCCTGGGGCCCTATATTGGAACAGATGTGATTGTCAGGATGCCCCATTTATTTTTCCTCTCTCCCAGAACTAAGGAGACACTAGCCACAGGCCATTTCATGAGTGTCATCAACATTTTGATGCAGCTGCGAAAAGTCTGCAATCATCCAAACCTGTTTGACCCTCGACCTGTTACCTCCCCCTTCATCACCCCAGGAATCTGCTTCAGCACCGCCTCTCTGGTGCTAAGGGCCACTGATGTCCACCCTCTCCAGGTAAGTCGTTCCCAAGGTTATTGGCCCTACCCCAACCCTGTATCCTTTTTTTTAGGCTAGAGTCCAATTATTGTATCCTTCCCTTATAAATTGAGCACTATTCCCCTAGTTTCATCGTTTTCTATCTGTGTGACTTAGGGCAAGCTAATTATTAATTGATCTCTAACCCTAAGTTTGGTTGCCCTTGAAAGTAGGGATTATAAAGGCCTGTTATCTGCAATATGTTTGTGAAAACTGTGTTAATATTTTTGAAAGTACCTGGCATGTTAGCGATACTTAAATATTATTTTGTTTTCCTGTTCCTCCCTCTTTTTGGACACTCCCCTCCCCGCCCCCCACAAACTTTAGATTTTGTTGTGGTAAAATACACAAAGTTTTCCACGTTAACCATTTTTAAGCGTATATTTTTGGCATGAGTATATTCACGATACACCATGCATCTCCAAAACTTTTTTTATCTTTCCAAATTGAAACACCATGCACACGAAATAATAAACTCCTCATTCTACCCTTTCTCCCAGCCCTTGGCAGCCACCCCTGCTTTTTCTAAGTTTGACTCTTCTGGGTACTCATATAAATAGGATATTACGGTATTTGTCCTTTTGTGACTGGCTTATTAGCAGATTATCTTCCAGGCTCATCCATGTTGTGGCATGTGCCAGAATTTCCTTGTTAAGTGGGTGATGCTGTTTCATACGTGTGTCTACATGTCTTTATACATCCACGCTTACACGTGTATATGTCCTGCATTTTGTTCATCTATTTACCCATCAGTGGACACTTTGAGTTATTTTCGTTTTCTATTATAAATAATGCTACAATGAACGTGGGTGTACAAATACCAGTTTGAGTCCCTGCTCTCAATTCTTTTGGGGACATAGAATTGCTGGATCATACAGTAGTTTGATTTTTAATTTTTTGAGGTAAACCGCTGTAGTATTTTCCATAGTGGCTGCTGCATTTCACATTGCCATCAGCGGTGCACAAGGGTTCTGATTTCTCCACATCATTGCCAGCACTTGGTGTTTTTTTGTTTTATTATAATAGCTGTCTTAACAGGTGTGAGGTGGCAGTACCACATTGTGATTTTGATTTGCATTTCCCTAATGCTTAGTGATGCAGAGCATCTTTTCCTGTGCTTATTGTGTATTTCCTTTGGAGAAATGCATATTTGGCATATCTGCTTGATTTTTTTTAATTGGGTGGCTTTGTTGTTGAGTTGTAGGAGGTCTTTATATGTTCTGGATATTATCCTCTTATCAGATACATGATTTGCAAATGTTTTGTCCCATTCTATGGCTTATCTATTTTGTTGGTAGTATCTTTTGATGCAGTCCTATGATCAGTTTTTTTCTTTTCTTGCCTGTGCTATTGGTGTCATAGCCAGGAAATCAATGCCATATTGATCCATCTGACACCGTTATTTTGTGTTTCTTCTACCAGCGGATAGACATGGGTCGGTTTGATCTTATTGGCCTGGAGGGTCGTGTCTCTAGATACGAGGCTGACACATTTCTACCCCGGCACCGCCTGTCCCACCGGGTACTGCTAGAGGTGGCCACTGCTCCTGATCCCCCACCCCGGCCCAAACCAGTCAAGATGAAGGTCAACAGGTACCAGGGCTGAGGGATAAAGGGATGGGTTCCTAGAAAAAGTGGCTACAGCTAGCTGGGGGCAGAAATTGGGGTGGAAAGAGAGAGTTGGAGACTAGGCTAAATGTTTGTATGGGATGGATGCAAAGTACTGGAGGAAGTTGGGGAGAAAAGAGGGGTCCTGGGAGGGGCCCTTGTGTTTGTCACTGATCTGTTGCCCCCTTTTTCTGCTTAGAGGTTTTTGGTTATCTTGGATTTCTTTCCCTCTTTTTCCTTTGTGTCCTTTGCCTTTATCTCCTTTGCTTTTTTGTTTGTCTTATGTTTTTGCTTCATCTTCCTTATTCCTTTCTTTTCCTGTTTCTGTTCTCCTTCCCTCCCTACCCACCCTTTTGTTTTTGTCCTTATAGGATGCTGCAGCCAGTGCCCAAGCAGGAAGGCCGCACAGTGGTGGTGGTGAACAGCCCACGGACCCCCATGGGCCCTGTCCCTGTCCGACCCCCTCCAGGCCCTGAGCTCTCCACCCAGCCCACCCCTGGCCCAGCCCCCCCAGTGCTGCCAGCACCGCTGATGGTGTCAGCCTCGCCTGTTGGGCCCCCGCTTATTCCGGCATCCCGGCCTCCTGGCCCTGTTCTGTTGCCCCCACTGCAGCCAAACAGTGGGCCTCTGCCCCAGGGTGAGTTACAAGGGGGCCAGCCTGCTGGGGGGTTACCTCGGGCAGATGGTTCAGATTGGGGAAGGAGTAATGAAATTAGTGTTGAGGGAGCTAAGTTGGAGACAGAATGGTGGTTGCTGGCTTGGGAGCGTATGTGTGGAGATTGCTGGGAGCAGGCTAAGGCTCCAGTCGGTATACCTGACAGATGTTTGCTTTGTGTCTGCAGTGTTGCCATCCCCCCTGGGGGTCCTTAGTGGGACCTCACGGCCTCCTACGCCAACCCTGTCCCTGAAACCGGCCCCACCTGCTCCTGTTCGCCTAAGCCCTGCCCCGCCTCCAGGCTCCTCCAGCCTGTTGAAGCCCCTGACAGTGCCGCCAGGCTACACTTTCCCTTCCGCTGCTGCCACCACCACCTCTACCACCACAGTCACTGCTCCCACCACGGCAGTGCCAGCTTCTACTCCTGCACCGCAGCGCCTCATCTTGTCTCCTGATATGCAGGCTCGCCTGCCCTGTAAGTTCTCAGTGGTCTGTGAGTGAAGGCTTTGAGATGAGAAGAAGGTCTATATGCTACAGGGCTGGAGAAAAGCTCAGGAGTGTAAAAGTATAAAATTCTAGGTATCTTTCTGTATGCTGGAAATTCATAATCAAGTAAGTGCTGTCAAGGAGTTCTCAGGCTAGTGTGGGAGATAACCCAGAGATGAGTAAATATAATGGTAAACCTAGCAGTAGAAAGTTTCATTTGAGGTTAAAGGGCAGCATGGAGTTGGGGGTGGTGATTAGGTCAGTAGATGGCAGCCCATTAGAAGATATAAAGGAGGGGCGCCTGGGTGGCTCAGTGGGTTAAAGCCTCTGCCTTCGGCTCAGGTCATGATCCCAGAGTCCTGGGATCGAGCCCCACATCGGGCTCTCTGCTCAGCCGGGAGCCTGCACTCCTTCCTCTCTCTCTCTGCCTACTTGTGATCTCTGTCAAATAAATAAATAAATAAATAAGATATAAAGGAGATTGTTAGGCAAACAAGTGGGATTGAAAGTAGCAGCACATTGAAGGCTCAAAGGCTGAGTTTACTGGAATCTGGTAAATTGAGGGGGAGGGTTGGAGGAAGTGGAGACCTGTGCTTCGTGGGGCGAGGTGGTGTTCGAGTCATCCCTGGGTACATTCGGCCCTTTCTTTGTTCCCAGCAGGTGAAGTGGTCAGCATCGGGCAGTTGGCCTCACTGGCACAACGTCCAGTGGCTAGCGCAGGGGGGAGCAAGCCTCTCACCTTCCAGATCCAGGGCAACAAGCTGACTCTGACTGGTGCGCAGGTGCGCCAGCTTGCTGTGGGGCAGCCCCGCCCGCTGCAAAGTAGGTAAAACCCACCCCCTGTCCTGCCTTTTTTCTCCTCTTCTTTGTCTTTGTTTTTGTTGCTCTTTTCAGACGTCAGTCTTTATGTTTCTTTCCCTAGCTTTTGGTGGGTGGGGCCAAAGGGAACGCTTGGAGGGGGTCTTTTGAGAAAGATAGGGTTGACATCATTCTAGAGAAGTTATCCCCTCTCTGTTCTTTCCATTTCCTCTTTCCCTTGCCTCTGTCCTCCTCCGGCTGATAGCTGCTTCTCTTTCTCTCTCTCTTCCCTTAACCCAGGGAATGTGGTGCACCTGGTGTCAGCAGGGGGGCAGCACCACCTCATCAGCCAGCCTGCCCATGTGGCTCTCATCCAGGCCGTGGCCCCGACCCCTGGCCCCACCCCTGTCTCTGTGCTGCCTTCTTCGACCCCCAGCACCACCCTTGCCCCCACTGGCCTCAGCCTTCCGCTTGCTGCTAACCAGGGTGAGGCTCCTGGCCTTCCTACTTACTTAGCCCTTGCTGGCCTTGGTCCCTTCAGGCATGCCCTGGGTTACTGTCTGTCCAGCCTTCCCTCAGTGTTGTTTTCCCTTGCCAGTATCTCCAATATCTGTCTGCTACCCTCTCGTGCCCCTGGACTATTTCCATCCTTTGGGTCTCTTGTTTCTTTTCTACCTTCTCCTCAATGTAGCTTCCTCTTGCAGTGCCACCAACCATGGTGAATAATACAGGCGTGGTGAAGATTGTAGTGAGACAGGCCCCTCGGGATGGACTGACTCCTGTTCCTCCATTGGCCCCAGCACCCCGGCCTCCGAGTTCTGGGCTTCCAGCTGTGTTGACTCCACGCCCCACATTAACCCCTGGCCGGCTACCCACACCTACTCTGGGTACTGCCCGGGCCCCCATTCCCACGTCCACTCTGGTGAGGCCCCTTCTCAAGCTGGTCCACAGTCCTTCGCCCGAAGTCAGTGGTGAGTCCAGGTGGCTAAGAGCAGATGTTTTTGCCAGGAATAGACATAGGGTGGTCCGAAGGATTTCTTAGTCATATAGGTTTCTTGTTTATCAGCGTACTGACTTGTGGGCCCCAAAACTAGGCTGCTGAGGTTTTGCCTTATTTTTAGAATATACTTCTTAGAATCTTGGGAGGGAAAGGAAATGTTAAATTGTCAAAGTCCTTGAATCTTTGACCTCATGGGGTGGGAGTGAAGGTTTTCTGGGAAGGGGATGAAGTGTGGGGGGGTAAGGGAAAGGGTGGGACAGGGTAATAGAGCAAGAAAAGAATTCTGGGGCTAACTCATCCTCTGTCTCCACAGCTTCAGCACCCGGAGCTGCTCCCTTGACCATCTCTTCTCCTCTCCCCGTGCAGTCCTCACTCCCTGGGCCAGCCTCTTCTCCAATGCCAATTCCCAGTTCCTCCCCGCTTGCTAGTCCTGTGTCCTCTACAGTCTCCGTTCCGGTGTCATCTGCACTTCCCATCTCTGTCTCCACCACGCCTCCTGCCCCAGTGTCAGCTCCACTCACCATCCCTATCTCAGCCCCTCTGCCTGTTTCGGCTTCCGGCCCAGCTCTGTTGACCAATGTGACTCCAACACTGGCACCTGTTGTCTCAGCGGCTTCTGGACCTCCCTCTTTGGCACCAGCTGGGGCTTCCCCATCACCGTCAGCTTTGACTCTAGGTTTGGCCACAACTCCATCCCTGTCTTCATCTCAGGCACCTGGTCACCCTCTGTTGTTGGCTCCAGCCTCTTCACATGTTCCAGGCTTGAACTCAGCTGTGGCCCCAGCATGTTCACCCGTCCTGGTACCAGCTTCTGCTCTGGCCAATCCTTTTCCGGCAGCACCAAATCCAGCTCCAGCTCAGGCTTCCCTTCTGGCTCCGGCACCTTCTGCATCTCAGGCTCTAGCCACCTCTCTGGCTCCCATGGTGGCTCCCCAGACAGCAATCCTGGCTCCTTCTCCAGCTCCTTCTCTGGCTCCTCTTCCAGTCCTGGCTCCATCGCCAGGTCCTGCTCCCCTCCTGGCTCCATCGCAGACTCCGGTTCCAGTTCTGGCTTCAACATCTACTCCAGGAACCTCTTTAGCTTCAGCTTCTTCAATGGTGCCAGCCCCAGCTCCTGTGTTGGCTCCATCATCAACTCAGACCATGGTACCAGCCCCGGTTCCATCGCCTCTTCCAAGCCCGGCTTCTACACAGACACTGGCCTTAGCCCCAGCTTTAGCATCCACTCTTGGTGGCTCATCTCCATCTCACACCCTCTCTTTGGGAACGGGGAACCCTCAGGGGCCTTTTTCAGCTCAGACATTGTCATTGACTCCAGCATCATCCCTGGTACCAGCTCCAGCCCAGACATTGTCTTTGGCGCCAGGACCACCACTGGGTCCATCGCAGACGCTATCTCTGGCTCCAGCACCCCCTTTGACTCCAGCTTCTCCAATGGGCCCAGCCCCAGCTCACACGCTGACTTTGGCTCCAGTATCGTCATCTGCTTCACTCCTGACCCCAGCTTCAGTGCAAACATTGACCTTGAGCCCTGCCCCAGTTCCGGTGTCCACCTTGGGTCCAGCTGCAGCCCAGACTCTGGCGCTGGCCCCAATCTCAACACAGGCCCCAGCTTCCCAGACATCTTCCCTTGTGGTTTCGGCATCTGGCGCTGCTCCCTTGCCCGTCACCATGGTATCCCGGCTGCCTGTTTCCAAGGATGAGCCTGAGACACTGACATTGCGCCCTGGTCCCCCCAGCCCTCCCTCCACTGCTACCTCGTTCAGTGGTCCCCGGCCTCGACGCCAGCCCCCACCACCACCTCGTTCCCCTTTCTACCTGGTAAGTTTTACTCCCTCAGGGAGAGGGAACAGGAACTTGGGGTTTCTTTGGAGTTCTGGTAGAGTGAATGAAACAGAATGCTATTATTTTTTATCTTGGTAGATTACAAAGCCTAGTTTTGTGGACCTGATAACTTGAGTGTGCAGTTGGCCAAGTCCCTTCTCTTTCCTGTCCCTTTCCTCTTTTCTGTGTAATGGGAATGATAATCTATATTCCGCTTTTCTCAGAGGAGTAATTGAGGACCTATTGTGCTTTTGAAGAATTACTGATACATTCAAGGCTGCCTTGTTAAACTGTTGGTCTTTTGGTACTTGCTTATTCTTGAGTCAGTGTTAGCATCTGATTGCCTCATTTTACAAATAGATAAAACTAGCCTACTAAGTGATGTTATAAAGGTGGCACAACTTGTGAGAACTCTGATGCGTTGATTCCATTGCTTTCTCTTCCACGCAAGAGGCATTCCTCAGAGATGGGAAGACTTTTTTCAGTTGCTAAAAGCATCGCAGTTGTTTAGTATTTGAGCTTCTGGGGGAAGGGGGTGGCACCATGGAATACAGTTCTCTAAAGCTCACAAGCCTCTGACTGATGGTTATCTCTTGTAGGTTTGTTGGTTGGTTTTTGTTTTTGTTTTTGTTTACCTCCACGGTGTAAAAAGAACTATGTTTCTTGTCCTTCCATGAATTTTGTGGTAACCATTTTTTTTGTTACGTGTATGGTTCCATATATGGTTAAGTTAAACTTGCAGCTCAACTTAGAGTAAAGAATCCTAGAGCTAATAGGAAGAAAGATCTAGTGAATTGTTCCAGGTCCTCTTTGTTTTTCTGTCCCTTTAAAATAAAGGGAGCTGCTGCTTACTCAGAGCTGCCTCTTATTTTTTGCCTCAGCCCCAGTCCCCCACTCCATCAGTGCCATTGACTCCGCCTTTTGGTCTTTTTCTAATGCTGCCTGGTTGGTCTGGCTTGCTGCAAGGAGAGAGAAGAGAGCTAGATCCCAGCCCAAGAGTGGCAGCTGCATGGTCTGTGCTAAGTTTTGGTTGCTCTGCAAGTACGTGGAAGCTTCTTCTTTTTTTTTTTTTAAGATTTTATTTATTTATTTGACAGACACAGCAAGAGAGGGAACACAAGCAAGGGGAGTGGGAGACGAAGAAGCAGGCCTCCCACCAAGCAGGTCCCACCAGGACCCTGGGATCATGACCTGAGCAGAAGGCAGACATTTAATGACCCCCTGTAGAAGCTTCTCAACACTTTTTTTTTTTAACACTTTTTTTTTGTTTAAGCTGTTTGACATAAAGATCACATACCCCGCAGTTTACCCATTTAAGGTGTATATAATTCAGTGGCTTTTAGTATATTCACATAGGTTGCAACCATTACCTCAGTCGACTTGAAAACATTTTCATGGTCCTGAAAAGAAACCCCACACCCTTAGCCATCATCTTCCAACCCTTCCATCTCTCCTAACTTTAGGCAAGCACTGATCTTTCTGTTTCTTTAGATTTTGCCCTGGAGTCATGGCATATGGTCTTTTGTGACTGGCTTTGTTCATTTAGTGTAATGTCTTTGAGGTTCATCCACATTGTAGCATATGTTGGCATTTTGTTTTTTTTATTGTTGAATAACATTCCGTTGTGTGGCAGTACATTTTATATATCTGTTCAGCAATAGATGGACACATTTGGAATATTTCTACTTTTTGGCTCTTATGAATAATGCTGCCCTGAACGTTCACTTGTAAGATTTTGTGTCTTTATGTTTCCAGTTATATTGGATGTATGCCTGGGAGCAGAATTACTGAGTCGGATAGTAACTATGTTTAACTGAGGAGTTACCAAACTGTTTTCCAGAGTGGCAATATCCACTTGCGATAACCATTGATACCACTTTACGTTCCCACAGGCAGCACAGAAGGGTTCCAGGTTCTCCACATCTTTGCCAACACTTGCTATTATTTGTCTTTATGATTATAGCTGTGCTACTGGGTGTGAAGTGGTATCTTGTGGTTTTGATTTGTTTTCCTAATGGCCAGTGATGTTGAGCATCTTTTTGGTGGTTTGCCATTTGTGTATCTTCTTTGAAGAAATGTTAAATACTCAGATCCTTTGTGTTTTTAGTTTTTTTTTATTTATTTTTTTTATTATTTTTTCTAAGTAAATTCTATGCCCAGTGTGGGGCTTGAATTCATACTCTGAGATCAGGATCAAAATCATGCTCTAGGGACACCTGGGTGGCTCAGTCGGTTAAGCCACAGCCTGGGTCCCGGGATCAAGTCCTGAATCAGGCTCCTTGCTCCCCAGGGGCTTGCTTCTCTCTCTGCCTCTGCCTGCATTTGCGTGCGTGCGTTCGTTTTCTCTGTCTCTGTCTCTCTCTCTCT
>RCUC01120756.1:0-10963 GCA_003697995.1 Taxidea taxus jeffersonii
CCTGAGGAAAAGAGTCTTTTATAAGCGCTACTTGTAATCAATCAGGCTGTTTGGGGGGAAGGGAAACTCGTCCCCCCACTTTAGACTGTGAGTGTTCTGGGCATTTCCAAGGGCCCACCCAGCCTGCGGACCATCTGGCCCCGGCCCAGAGCTCTCTGGGGCCCGTCTTCCCCATGATCTGGCCCCTCCCTTCCCATGGGTACAAGTAGACAGGTGGTCTACCATTTGAGCTTCTGCTGCTAAGGCTCAGGAGACTTCTCGGGGGGCTTTATGGACTCTAAGCCTGATGGGGTGAAGAGTTGTGCCAAGAGTAGGGAGTAGGAACTCTAGACCAGGTGACAATGGCTTTGGGCAGGTCCACACTTGTCCAGGGCTTCGTTGACCCTAACTGTGCAGGGGAGCTCGGACTTGAAGGATTTACAAAGCCTCTCTTACTTGGACCTCCAGCATCTGTATTAGCTGCCTGAACCTCAGTCTCTTCATCTGTAAAATGGGAGGAGACTAAACTGAGCCCTTCTGGCTTTAGCCCAGTGAAGATTCAGAGCTCTGCTGGGCTGGGGGTGGCGCATTAGGCAGAACTGTTTTTGAGTCGGCGTTGAATTTTCTGGGCCAAGGAAGGACCCATCTGGAGCCAAGGCCTCAGCAGCCACTCCCTTGTCCCTTTCCTGGGCCAGGCCTGGCTGAGGGCCGATGTTGTCCCGTGCTACATCGGGTGGTGGGCTGAGGTCAGTGGATGGAAGTGTCCAGTGAAGTTCTGCTGCTCTGGCAGGAAATCCAAGGAAAAAAGCCCAGAAACATCTGTTGTCTCCCATTTTCTGCAAAACCATTTGGCTCTTGGGGAACCCAGCGGCCGTCCTGCCAAGCTGCGTGGGCTTGGTAGCGGGGCAGGAGCTGGAAGAGGGGGTGGGTGGTTAGCACAGGGGTGCCAAGGGACAGACAGAGGCAGAGGCAGAGCCGCGTGACCCTGGGAGGTGAAGGTCAGGCTGCGTGGGGGCAATTGATTGAGGTGGAACAGGGTCCTCGGTTATTCCAAGACCTTCCATGCCCTGGTGGACATGTGCAGGTCTGAAAGTGCTTGCGTGTGCCTACTATTTATAGCAGAGTACTGAGCTTCTTACGAAGGAAACTGGTGTTTAGTCAGGCCTCCGCACCAGCCTGGGCCAAGCATGACTCTTAATATGCTCTCCAGACAGACCTCTGATCCCAGCCCCAAAGAGTCCTGACTTTAACCCTGGGCAGTCCTCAAATCCTTCTCCTGCCCTCAGGCTGAGCCCTGTAGAGAGGCCAAGCCACAGCCTTCTCTCTCCTGGGTTGTTGCAAGCCTGTCTGTGCTTCCCCTTCTTGCCAGTCTGTCCTCCATGCAGCAGCCAGAGCCAGATTAAAACCTACATCAGACTTGCTTTCTCTTGGGCTCAGAAGCCTGCAATGGCTCCCATCCTAGACAGAGTAAAACCTGGAGTCCTTTCTGTGGCCAGTAAGGCCCTGGACAACCTGCCCCCCTGTCCTTGCTCACTGCACTTTGGCTACACCAGCCTCTGCACTGTTCCTCACACATCAGGTGTCAGGCATGGTCCCACCACAGGGCCTTTGCACTTGCTGTTCCCTGCACCTCCAGCCCTCTTCACCAGATACCTGCATGACCCTTTCCTTCACCTTCTTCAGATCTTTGCCTAAATTTACCTTCTCGGTAAGTCCTTCATGAACTACTCTTCTTAAAATCGCATACTCTCGGGGCGTCTGGGTGGCTCAGTGGTTAAGCCTCTGCCTTCTGCTCAGGTCATGATCCCAGGGTCCTGGGATCAAGCCCTGGATCAAGCCCTGCTGAGCAGAGAGCCCGCTTCCCTTCCTCTCTCTCTGCCTGCCTCTTTGCCTACTTGTGATCTCTGTCTGTCAAATAAATAAATAAAATCTTAAAAAAAAAACACAACCCACATACTCTCTCCTCCCCCAAATTCCCAGTCCTCTCTTCCTGAGCCTCCTTCTCTGGAATACTTATTAATTAACATATCAAATACTTAGCATTAACATATCAAAGTATTTGGATCTCTGCTTATTTTGACTAGGCTCCACAAGAACCTAATTTCACTGAGACTAGGGACTTTTTTTACTTTGGCTGGCTGGTGTACCCCAGTGATTGGCCCACACCAGGAGCTCAGTAAATATTTGTCGCCTGAGCCTGAGTCACGGCTCTGTGTCCGAAGAAGAGGCAGTGGAGTGGATGGCTCTGGGCAGACCCGGGGCTTGGTGTCCAGGGCTGGGGCCTTCGCAGGTAACCGACAAGCCCTTGTCTTTTTTGTTGGGCCAGCAGCCGCCAGGCATTTGACCGGAAGTGAGGAGCACCCAGCCCAGGACTGAGAGGCAAGCTTCCACCTCTGCCCACGGTGGCTCTTCCCTACTCTCCCCCTGCGCTGGAGAGAGGAGCCACTGACTTGTCCTTGGTCTCGATCCTCCCTGGGCTGCCAGGTGTCCCTCTGTGTCTCTGGTGTGAGGACCCATGGTCTCTCAGGATCCTGAATCAGAACCACCCGGGGAGCTTGTTAAAAATGCAGATTCTAGGGGGGCCTGGGTGGCTCAGTCGGCAGAATGTGTGACTCCATCTCAGGGTTGTGAGTTCTATCCCCACGTGGAGTGTAGAGATTGCTTAAAAAAATAAATAAATAAAATCTAAAAAAATAAAAGAAAATGCCGGCTCGACTCCCCAGGCTTTCCGGCTCACAGGGTCAGGGGTGCCCAGGAAGCTGTGTTTTTCCCAAGCCCCCCACGGGTCTGTTGCCCCGCTGCACATGGAAACTGTGAGGGGTGGGTGGGGAGAGCTGGTGGGGCTGGTGGATTAGAGGAGGGCTCTGGGTCAGGGGAGGGGACTGAAACCCTGACTCCAGACTCCACCAGTAGCTTGCTGTGGGTCCCTGAGCAGACTGCTTCTCCTCTCTGAGCCTCGTGCCTCCCTGAACCGGCATGAGAGCAGTGCTTGCCTCTCAGGTTGGGGGTCTCCGAGCCTGACCCCCCGGGGGAACGATCATTACCCCCAGGACCAAGTGGGCGTCCCTCCCCACCTCAGGGTCCTGCTTTCAGGGATCTGGATTATGTCCTCCCTGGGGCCCTGCTTGAGATTTGGAGAAACCCCCCCCACTCCACCCACTCATCTCCCCTCCTCTGCTTCTCAGGGAAGACCCGGACCAAGGACAAGTACCGCGTCGTCTACACCGACCACCAGCGCCTGGAACTGGAGAAGGAGTTCCACTATAGCCGTTACATCACCATCCGGCGGAAGTCAGAGCTCGCTGCCAACCTGGGGCTCACTGAGCGGCAGGTGTGTGCCCCCCCACCCTCCCCCCACCCCCGCCACCACGGGAGCAGTACTTGGAGTCTGGCCTCCAGGGTGTCAGGCAGATTATAGACTCCGGGAGGAGAAAAGAGAGGTTGAGTTTCCTGTCCATGGTCACACAGCACAGCCAAATCCTCCCACTTGTAACAAGACCCAGTATCCCCAACCCCAGTAGGGGGATGGGGTATCTAATTAGCTATAAGCTGCAGCTGCAGGATGATGGCTGTTTAAATCCCAAGGTGGCGGGTGTGGGGGGGTGGGGCGGAGCAGTTACAGGGAACGCAGGGAAGTCTTCCTGGAGGAGGCATCTTACAAAATGGGGACAGAGAAATTGTCTTTAGGGTCCGGGAGCAGTGGGGGAGGATGTGAATTGTCTGCGCGGTGAGGCAGAAGGGAGGCCATAAACCCCACATGGGGAAATAAGAGCCTAGCTGTCCTTCCTCTCTTCCTCGGGGCCCTGCTGTTTGGTCTCCCTACCACCCAGCCCATCTCTGCTCTCCCACACCGCAGGTGAAGATCTGGTTCCAGAACCGGCGGGCCAAGGAGCGCAAAGTGAATAAGAAGCAGCAGCAGCAGCAGCCCCCAGCCCCCCAGCCCCCAGCCCACGAAGTACCCCCTGCCGCAGCTGCGCCGCCTCTGGGGGGCCTGTGCCCCAGCTCTGCCAGCCTCCTGGGAGCCGCCTCCCCAATGCCTGTTAAGGAGGAGTATCTGCCCTAGCCCTGTGGGCGAGGGTGGGGGGTGAGCTGAGGGGGTGGGGAGCCCTGGGGACTCAGGTGCGGACCATGTGGCTTAGGGCCTAGGAGGCCTCTTTGAGCCCCAGCCCTGCCGCTGATCTCCTGGGTAACCTTGGACAAGTTGCCACCCAGCCCCTGCATCCCCTTGGCCCATCTATGCCTAGAGGCTGTGGGATAAAGACCTTTCCAGCTCCTGTGTTCTAGGCCTCAGGGGGGAGGTCTTGATCCCTAGAGGGCTAAGTGAGGCACCATGATAAGACCCCAGGTCTTACCTCCTCCCCCATGGTGTCAAGGGTAGGAGGCTCCTGGAGGGACAGGACTGACTCAGGGGGAAGGAGTTAGAGCCCATCGAAGATGGAATGTTGCAGCCCATGACCCGAGGCGAAGGGGTGAGGTCAGCTTCCACCTGCCCCTTCCTGCCGCTTTCCTTCCAGCTGTCCCCATCGCAAGTTACCCTGACCCCTCTCTATGCTGGATGAAAAGCACAAAGCCCATAAGCCTGGGCCAGAGCAAGAGGCTCTGATGATCATCCCCTCTGGGTTGCAAAGCCATATGCCCCCACTAGCATTCTCTCTGGGGTCTCCAGACAGGGACAGGCAGAGGGGTTGGGGGGAGGGGTCCACCTGCCTAGTTCCTACACTCCTAGGCTGTCCCTTAGGCCCCAGGCCCCAGGGAGTCCCCGGGGGACTTTCTCTGGACCAAACAGAGCTCATAATTGGGCAAGCGTTGTACATAGAGTGGAACCTCTTGGATGCAGCTTCAAGAATAAATTTTTTTTCTCTTTTTGAAAAAAAGGTATAAAAATCATTATACCCAGCATTAAAAGAAGATGCTAAAGAAGTATAAACCATCCTTACCCTCCCTTAACAATTGCATAGTCCCCTCCAGCCTCTGTATTTCTCTAACAAGGTCACCTTTAAAATGTGTTTGAAAGATCCAAACAGGACGTTGTTAGAGTACGTCTATGAGACTACGTAAAATTGTAAGTCCATTTTGTAAGCAGATTCATCAGACCCAATATATCAGTTTTTTAAAATTTTCAAGGACTTTCAGCTCACATTTTTCATTCCACAGCTGATATTCACTGGCCACCCCCATGGGCCAGGCATGGCCAAGCGTAGGGAATGCACAGTCTTTGCCTCACAGCAGTTCCCAGTCGGAGCTCTGCTCTGGGCATCAAAGGAACAGAGCCTCCAGGGGGCCCAGAGTGGGTTCCCATCTTAGGGCAGAAGGTCTGGAAGGCTTCCTGGAGGAGGTGATATTTGGATTGAGGCCTAAAGATCTATTAGGTGCTGTCAGGGCAAGAAAAAAGGAATGGTAAAAAAGAATATGAACAATAGGAACTTAAAATATGATGTTTTAAAACTCCTGAGAAAAGCTACTGTTCTCAAATCCCTTTCAGAGGTAGGCAGAAGTCTGCCACCTGGGGCCTTTTCTCCCTAGAAGGCTCTGGTGCCAGTGGCCTGCCCCTCTGTTTACTGTTCTGGGATGTGGCCCAGCCATAAAAAAGTGTGTAGCCTGCCTGCCCTTTGCTCCTGGGACCCATGACAACAACGCATGAGGTGGATCCAGCCCCACACTAGCCCCTGAAGAGCAGCAGGCACTTCCCTCTCTCCTCCTGCTGGTGGCCTGGGACACCTGGCAGCTTCCCCGAAGATGGTGGACATCTAAGGCACGGGAGCAAGGTGGTGCCAGGACAAGGACTATGGTTCCAAGATCAGAGGAAGAGGGTTGGTGTGATGGTGGTTGGCAGTGAGTGGATATAGTTTTCCGATCTTCAGAAATATTTGCTGTGTGACTCCAGCTTAACTGCTTCCCCTCTCTGGGCCTCATTTCCCCATCTGTAAAACCGAAGAGTTTGTTTACCAAAAGGAAATATGACTCAGGTCCAGTAAGTTTGGGAAGTCCTGCAGACTCAACCCTTCTGGGGGAGTCCCGGTGGCACGTTAACACATCAAAGGCTCTGACAAGCCCTACAGCAAAGAAACCCCTTGAATTTTCTTTAATCCAGCATTCGCCATGCTTTGCTACCCAGGAGCCCCCTACTAGTGTCTGCCAGCACCCCCACTGCACACCACACACTCCACACTCCGGAGTGTGGGGATGCTGTGGCCTGGGGAGATTCGATTGTCAGCAGGCTCCGGTGTCAGATGGCCTGACCTCCGGTTTACTGCTTCCCATCTCTGAGACTTCAGGCAAGTCACTTAGCTTCTCTGAGCCTTGGCCCCCTCATTCATCAAATGGAAATAAAGTCCTTGAACCTATCTCAGAATTGTGTCTAGGGTAGGTGTTATGTTTTAGCCACCTGCTCGCAGGCAGTTGCATCCCTGGTGTGCGATGCTGGCAGGCCTGTCCAATGTTCAAACTACCCCCTCCTGCCCCCCAGTGCTGAGGGCAGATGGCAGCCTGGGAGATCTGAGGCAGGACAAGCCTGTCCCCAGCCACAGGAAAACCTCTGTCTGGCTGGAGGTTGGTGGCTAGGCCTGGCAGGCTGGGTCAATTGCGGCTGCTGCCCACATGGGAGGTCGGGGGGCTGGGTGGGGCCCACAAGTTCGTTGGTGATCACCTGTCAATTGGCGTCTGAGCTCCAGGAAGAAGGAAATTTGATCTCAAATGACTTCTAAGCAGTGTCATGGGCTGCCTTGTGAAGTGTGAGTTCCCTATCACTCAAGAGAGTTCCACCAGAGCCTGGGGTGTTATGGCTCAGGAAAGGGACCCCCTGTGTCCCGTCAGACCCTGCAGCCCACCCAGTGCCTGAGAGGTATTCCAGCCTTCCTGCCAGAAACAGCTGCTGTGGTCTCTATCGTGAGTACGGCAATTTAATGCTGCCCTCCCCCAGGTGGTGAGCCCTGAGCTGGTGCTGGACACCAGGGGTCCGGATGAACGTCAGACACGGCTTGGCCTGGTCATGGCCTCTAGCAAATCAGAAGCAGGCACAACAGCATGATATTTTGCTTGCAACTTTCCCTGTAGCCCCCTAATGCTGCGCCGAGAGCCTCAGTCTGTGGAGGGGCCAATCCCATCGACTGCCAAGGGATCTCAGTGGGCAGAGCAGAGAGGGCCGCAGCTCAGCTTGAGGGGAGGACTCAGCCCAGCATGAGGAATAGGGGAGGTCTCCTGCCACCCAGGGTATGTGTGTGCATGCGTGTGTAATGGGTTATGGTGGGGCAGGAGGAATGCGGAGCTCCAAGGAACCTGCCCCAGCTCTGGGTGCATAGGGTGCGCAGGCCTCAGCCAGGGCGGCCTTGGAGGGCAATCCCATCCCAGAGCGGCAGCTCCGGAGCCACTTTCTCTGAATCACACCAGATGGACCAGCAGTCTGATTCCTCATCTCCCGCAGTCGCCGCTCCCTCTCGGTGGTGTAACAAAACACATGCTCGGCAGCGATAAAGTCTGAACGTTTTAGCAAATTAAAAATGTTTATTTATATGCATTTAAAAATATCTCCCTATATAATAAAAGGAAGTACATTTTCATCTAACACTTTCCTTAAATCAACACACATCTCCATTCTGGTTTGATGTGAGACCAGGAGAAATAGAGAGAGAGGTGGGAAGGTTGGGGAGAAGGGAGATAGATTATTTACTGGTTAGGATTCCTAAGTAGTTATTCTGCCCAGGAGTGCCCAAAGTTGCTCTGGGATAAGGCAGAAGGAATGGTGTCAAATGTGCCTGAACTCGTGGCCAGTTGTGTGATCATAAGACTGGGGCTTCGGTGGGCCCGTGGGCTTATGTGGACAATAGCTTCTCGAAGATGTTGCGATTTTGTTGACTTGTTTACAGAAGACCAGACTTTTCCAACAAGGGCTGTGGTATTAGGGCAGAGGATGGCACGAAGGGGAGGGTAGAACCTGAGTGGGGTCAGATACCTAGATGTTGGAACTAACCCCACCGCTTCATGCAGTGATTGTGCAAGTTTTGTTTGTTTGTGTGTTTGTTTTTTAGTCCTGCCTTTCCTGGGCCTCAGTTTCCCCATCTGAAAAGTGTGAGCCTGGATCCATTTGCACTTCCAGCCCCAGTGACTGCCACTGATGTTCAGTGGTCACCCCATGATGTGTTTGCTTCAAAAAGGTTAAAGGAAAGATTCAGTCCTAGTCCCTCCCTCTACCCCAAGGCTGGCTCCCCCAAGGGCTGAGTCTGGGGACAGTAGGTGCAACTAGGAAGGTGCCATAAAGAAGCCCGGCTCCCAGGGCTCTTGAGTAAATGCCTCCCCTCTATTCCTTCTACCTGTGGTTCTCTGGACCTTCCATAGGGTCTAATGAAGCCCATGTGTCTAATGATGGGGTTGTTCAGCAAAGCTGCAGCCTGTCCTGTGACAGAGTGGTGACAGGCCCTGGGGGAGGGGCAGGGGGTCCTGTCTGGGCCTTCTTGGATTCAGGAGCCATGAGCTTTTGTGCTCTCCCAAGCCCAGAGATTCCGCGCTCCATGTGACCTTGGGTATACGACTTCCCTCCTTTGACATGGTTTCCTAAGGTGTAGAATGGGGGTGCAGAAACCTGTCTTCCCAGGCTGTTGGAAAGAATTACAAATCCGATATTGGATATAAGCCTTCATCCAATGAACACTGTAGGGTTTCCTGAATGCTCCTTCCCTTCACATTCATGCCCAAAGGGCTCCTTCATCCTGCTTCTGGAGAGCCTCTGGCCTGCCCTTTGAGGCCAGGCTTAAAGCAAGGAGTAACTGGGTGGGGCCTTGGGAGGAGAGGCGGCTCCAGGACCCAGCCAGGCCCTTTTCCTCGGGCCTGTGCTTCAATTTAAGCCCTTCTTGGCTCCTTCCCATCTCCAGGGGTTTGAAAGCAGCAGGCCCTTATCCTCAACTCTCCCCAAAGGCTTCCCCATGTTGGTTAATGGTAGGGCAACGCTATGATTTAGTGTCTGAACTGCGACACTTGTGGGTGAAAGGTGCATGATTTATAATAAATATGCTGGGTTCAGTAGCATCTACCAGACCAATGGGTATGAACACCCCAGCTAATAATTTCCCCTCCTAGTCACAGGCTCACACAGAGCCTCACAACGTTCAGAGAGGTCGGTTAGGCATGGCATCGCTGATGTAAATTCATTTTATTTTATTTTATTATTTATTCATTTATTTATTTATTTACAGACAGAGATCACAAGTAGGCAGAGAGGCAGGCCGAGGGGGTGGGGGAAGCAGGCTCCCTGCGGAGCAGAGAGCCCGATATGGGGCTCGATCCCAGGACCCTGAGATCATGACCTGAGCCGAAGGCAGAGGCTTTAACCCACTGAGCCACCCAGGTGCCCCGTAAATTCATTTTAGAGATGTAAAATTATAACATCCCTGAGATCTTACTGCTGGCAGAGAGGAACCCAGGTGCTCGTGATCTGTGATCTAAGTCACAAGCCATCACAACATACAGTGACACTTGCCCTGTCTATTCTTGCCCAAACCTCCTTGTATCTCTTTCATCCCAGCAAAAGGTGGTATGTTGCACACCACCCAGAAGGTCCATGAGGCCTGTCACCAGTGTCACTCACTAGCTCTGTGACCTTGAGTGAGGAACTTAACCTCTCTGCTTCAGTTTCCTCATCTGTAAAGTAGGGATATGCCGTCTGTCTCTCCGGGTCACTGTGTTGGGACAATAAGACCTAGCCCGAGATCTGGCATAATAAATATTGGGCGCTTGGATGACTGAATACGTACCGGATTCATGGCCGCCGTTCCTTTGTGGCAGAAGTGGGCAACTCAGCAGCTGAGCCCCTACTACGTGCCAGGCCCTGTACTACGTGTTTTCTATGCACAGTCTCCCCGGATTCCTCACATCACGGTAACGGACATAAGATTCTTATCCCCATTTTCCAGATGAAAAGCCAGCTTTCATCTGGAAAAGCGCGGCGAGCTTGAGTCACGTGGGCAAGGTCACACAGCAAAGAAGAGGAGGCACTGGATCGATGGAACCCAGGACCCGTCCCTTGGTGTCCAGGCACGTGTCCTGCCTCTCATCGCCCAACTAAGGAAAGGGAGGCCCAGAGAGGGCAGGTTACCTGCCCAAGGTCAAGCAGGAGACGGTGGCCGAGGCCTCCAGACCTCCGAGGGTTTCCGTTGCAGACCCCCCTCCTCCCGCGCTCGGGGCCCCTCCAATCCGCAGCTCTGCGTGCGGGGGCGCGCGCATACCCCGGCTATCCGTCCGTCAGCCAGTCTGTCTGGGTATCTCCGCGGGCGCAGCCGTGCACCCCTCCCCAGGCTCGGGCGCTGCGCAGGGAAAAGCAGAGCGTTGGCAGCGCCCGGCCCGCGCCCCACGCCCCACGCCCGCAGCCGACAGACGGCAGCGCCTGCGCCCGCGCCCGCGCCCCCCCCCCCCAGCCGGTGCGCGGGAGCCGCCGGGGCAAAGTCGCTGCGGCCGGCCGGCGGGGCGATCTCGGATTCCCTCGCTCGCTCTCTGCTTTCAGGGGAAGCCAAGCCGGAAAGCCCAGGCAACCCGCCCTCCAAGATGAAGAAGCTCCAGGGAGCTCACCAGCGCAAGGTAGGGCAGGAAGACCAGGGCGCACACGGGGGCGGAGGCACACCTGAGGGAGGGGTGCAGAGGCCCGCCCCCATTCAGGCCCCGGGAGGGGTCGGAGAGGGCACCTGGACCAGCTCAGGGCTCTGGGGGAGGCCGGGCTGAGCTAGGTGGCAAGGAGGGGCGGGGTCATGGCCTGCAGAGGTGGAGTGGAGGGTGGCGACATGGCCTTCCCCATCTGGGGGTCGGGGTGTTGTGTGATGGGGCTGAGGTTCATTGGGCAAGGTCCTTCGAACAGGTGTCTGCAACCCCAGGAGGCATGGGGTAGGGGTGACTGGGGCCAGGCGCCCGCCTCTTCCCAGGCCCCCATCCGTTTCCCCCAGGGCCTGATTGGGGTTGGGGGTGTTAGAATAACTGAGCGCCAGCCTTGAGGGGGACTAATTTC